>VDFB02137009.1:108471-154078 GCA_007258455.2 Sequoia sempervirens
ACATGGGTACCTCACTAGGCCTTGTTTGTCGAGACCCATCATGCATTCTCATTTTAGGGTTTTTAGCTACTCCCTAAGTTCATCTTAAGTGGGTGTTAGAGTAATCATCCATTAGCTAAAAATTAATTAATCTTTAATTGATTATTAGTCTAATTTATTCTCATGCACTTAAGCCAAACTTATGAGTGATTTACTATGTTAACTAGAGAGTTATTATTAGATCATTTTGTCTCATTTCATGAGATGTTGAAAATAATCATGATCTAATCCATTTACCATTTAGGGTTGATCCTATATAGCACTCAACCCTCATTGTATTATCATTCCCTATAATAGAACTCTCAAACTTTGAGGACTCTTATTTTCCTTGAAGATTCTTGAGGTTCATTTTGTAACTTCTTCTCTTGAACTCTCAACCTTTGATGACTCTTGTTTTCCTTGAAGATTCTTGAGGTTTATTCTATAGCTTTTTCTTGTTGAGAAATATTGCATATATTGATTGCAGATCTCTTGCATGGAAGGTGTCTTTGTTCATTGTTTGATCTTGTGGATCATGTTTTTACAATTCTAACACAAATGATTTAAGATCTTCACTAAAAAAATAGTTAAATATATATTCATATTATTTGTCATTTTTATTATAATAATCATAAGATATAAAAATTTATTTAACATACTCTTCAACATTTATTAATAATAACAAAATTGATGAATATAATGCACTACTTTAGAGTGACAACACTTTAGATTTGAAACCCTTTCATCTTTTTTCTCTTGAAAAAATATATACATTAATTATATTTATTAGATATCTAATAACGAAAACTTATAATCAAGATAAAAAAATATGTATTCTTTTATGCTTACGTGGTGATATACCATCTATTTCACTATTTTTTATTACGCTTAATAATCTTATTAAAGATTATAACTAAAAAATTAATTAATCATTAAGTAATAAAAGTAAAGAAGATGGATACATGATGTAATGATGAATTACTAAACTTTGGACATTAAAATCTTTGTGTTCAATTCCATTGAGAGATAAATTCTTAGAAGCCAAGGAAAGATGTGTTGGCAACATAAGGGCAAACAACTAAGAGGGGGGTGAATTAGTTGTCACAAAAATTTAAAACTTATTCAACTTGTTAGCCTTATTCTTAGATCTAATCAATAACCATGAAAGAATAAATAAACAACACATCAGAAACACACATAACACCAATATTTTTTTACGTGGAAACCCTGTTAGGGGAAAAACCATGGTGGAGGTCAATCCACAAGATTATACCCTGTTAAAAGTATAAAGAAATATGAATGGAGAATGCACATGCATTTAGGCGCACTTCCTAGAGCTCACTGCTCAATTACAAAAGGCTTATTGCCCAAAGGGAGACACACTATCTTACAAAATATTGAATTACATCCACAGGATTTGAACTGAGAAAAATAGCATCTACTAATGCCTTATTACAGTTCCAGTTAAGCAAAAAATAACTTCTTCACTCTTCTTCACTCTTCTTCACACTCTGCTTTTGCCTTTGAAATATCTAAACAATATTCACACATAGGACTCGCACACTTCACACACACACTCAAATGATAAAGCAATTTCTCTTATATATCTGCAACAAGAAATTACATCGCTACAAGTCGGCCTCAAAAAAATAATAAAATGAATACAAACTGTCAGCCCAAAACATTAAAGATTATTAATGCGAATCAACCAAGGTTAGAAACAACATAATGAAGACCCAAAATAAAATTCTCAAACATGAACCACCTTCAAAAATTAATCCTCGAGGGTCCACAACATGCTACAACACCCTGTCATCCAAGAAAATGAGAAACATGAACACTCAAGAGAAAATATTGGATCCCAAGCACAACGATCAACGTGGACGTGCAACACAGATAGAGCATGATCTAGAAACATCCACAAACATTATGAAACACTGGAGAGGCATTCGTAGCAATTGAACTTGCTAAAATCAAATCATCTTCATTCAGGAACACTAACTGAAGCAGCAAAAAAACTATCAGAATACAAATATTCATAACTCGAACAAATCATCACGTGGATCTCTGAAACTCAACGTGGATAAACTAGATAGACTTGACAAGAAACCCTTTAGTCCACAACCTCTGATCATCAATGTACTGAACTCACCGACATACTAAACTTCACTTCACCACTGATAACCTGCAACTTATTTCATTACAATTTTCTCAATATCCTCGACATATACAACCTCTAAGATATTAATGCTAATAGTGTCGAGATCAGTGACAACCACATATCAGCAACACAACTACAACATCCAACAATCTCCCCCTTTGGCATTGATGGCAACACATAATATGAAAAACACCATCAACGCAATTATCTTCAACACTTACTCCCCCTTAGGTTTTGATTCTTCTCTCCAACTCTTTCACATGACTCTTCATAAGGTTCTTTTCCCCCAAAAAAATTTCACATTACTCTTCTCCCCCTTTGACATCAATGACAAAGATCTCTTTTCTCCACAAAAGTTCTAAACCACATATCTGAACATCTGACGACTCCCCCTAAGTAGTAGCCACCACAACATTAATCTGGATCAAAGTATGACTATGAAATGCATGAATTGATGCAAGACAATACATCTTAGTTCTGATTAGGAGGGGTAATTGTGTGTGTTAAACGTTCAAAGTTAGTATCAACACAAACCTTAATGAGATGATTTATATTGAAAGATTCAAAGCAAAGCAAACTATTCTAAGTTGCAATAAAGATAAATTTTCCAAGAATGTCTCATTGTCCTTTATTCTTAAATGATTCTTTTAAACCTTTTTGGCCCTCATATTTCTATGTGCACAAAGGTTATTAGAATGAAACTTAAGAAACGAGATTAACATTCAACATGCAAGCCAACTATATGCCTACATGAAACTATGTGCAAACAATGATGATGATGAATGCTAAGATGGGTGAAGGATGATATTGATGATAAATACACAAATGGATGTGGATACCATGGTAGTGATCTATATGATTCTATGCATGATTCTACATATGCTCAAATGCAAACAATGATGATGAATGCTAAGATGGGTGAAGGATGATGTTGATGATAAATACACAAATGAAGGTGGATACCATGGTAGTGATCTATATGATTCTATGCATGATTCTACATATGCTCAAATTTAAACTTAAAATGAACTAACCTAAAATGCAACTATGATGCAATATATTAATCTAAGATCCAAACATGATATAAAAACTATCTATAAGACTCCAAGAATTCTCCAAGCCCCAATGATAAACCTGCATGATAACTTTACTTCAAATGTGGATGCAAAATACAAGGCCCAAGGGTTGTATTTATAGCATTTTCCAACCATATGGTGAAGTGGCAATAATCAACGGTCCAGATCAAATAAGAAGAATGGATGGTGAAGATGAAGAGAATCAGGATGTTGTCCCCTTGACCAAATATAACATGCCATGTGTGTGGAAGAATCTCTTGACTAATGGGAAACATGCCATTTGGATGGAAGATTCAAGTGTGGGAAGATAATACCATGTGCTTCCAAAATTGGTGGAAGTGTGGGAAGAATAAACCATGTGTTCCAAAAGTGTGTGGAAGTGTGGGAAGAATAAGTCATGTGCTCCAAAATTGTTGGAAGTGTGGGAGGAAATGAGCCATGTGCTTTTTGAAATTGTTGGAGGATAATTCCATTTAAAAATTAGAGTTATTTATTTTCATGTGACCTTGATGAGGTGGCACAAAAAGTTGTAGAAATGTGCTCTAATTCCTAATTGGATTTAGTAAAGTTTAATTAAATAAAACAAGTTTATGGAACCTTATTTATTTAATTAATTTAGAGGAAGATGATTTAGATTTGGAGAATTAGAGAAGGGTGAACACTAAATAAATTAAGGATCTATTTATATGTAGTCGGAATATTAATCAAATAGCCAGTATTTAATTAATTAAAGGTGATGACCATTTTTAGGTGTATACAGTAATCACCCCTAACTTCCCTCTAAGATACTCAAAAGTATCCTTAGGCAACGAATTTGTAAAGATATCTGCAATTTTCTCCTTAGTAGGCACATACTCCAGTCTAACTTCCTTTTCACTCACCTTCTCTCTCAAAAACTGAAACTTGATAGATATATGCTTGGTCTTTGAATGCAACACCAAATTCTTAGAAATGTTAATTGCACTTGAATTATCACAAAATATAGCAATGGGTTCATCATACACAACTCTGATATCCTTCAACATCCGCTTCATCCACAAAACTTGAGTACAATTATTAGTAGCAACAATGTATTTTTCCTCTACAGTAGACAAAGAAATGGCATTCTGCTTCTTACTCAACCATAAAATTAGCTTCTTACCCAAGAAAAATGCACCACCACTAGTACTCTTTCTATCATCCACATCACTTGCCCAATCAACATCAGTAAAGGTACTCAAAGTAAGATCATCATTTTTAGGATACCATAGGCCAAAATCAACTGTCCCCTTCAAGTATCTGAAAATCCTCTTCACAACAGTTACATGAGATTCCTTAGGGTTAGCTTGAAATCTTGCAACAATACATACAACATTCATGATATCTGGTCTAGTTTGAGTCAAATAAAGCAATCCACCTATCATCGATCTGTATCTAGTTTGATTTTCTTTCAAAGAATCATCATTTGTTGTCAACTTACATCCGATCACCATGGGTGTACCAATTGGATTTGAATCTTCCATACCAAAATTCTTCAACAATTCTTTCACATACTTGGACTGAGATATAAAGATCTCTTTATCTAACTAAGTAATTTGCAATCCCAAAAATAATTTCATCTCACCAATCATAGACATCTCAAACTCACTTTGCATCTCATCAACAAACTTCATGCACAAACTATCATCTCCTCTAAAAATGATATCATCAACAAAGACTTCCACAATCAAATCTTTATTATGATCAATCTTGAAATATAGATTACTATCAGTAGTACCTTTAGTAAATCCAAGCTTCAATAAATACTTGTCTAATTTGGCATACCAAGCTCTTGGGGCTTGCTTAAGTCCATACAATGCTTTCTTCAACCAACAAACCATATCTCACTGATCAGTCAATTGAAATCCATCAAGTTGCTCAACATACACTTCTTCTTCCAATTCACCATTAAAAAATGCTAATTTAACATCCATCTGATAAACCTTGTAGTTTTTGTATGCAACATAAGCAAGAAACAATCTCACAGCTTCAATTCTAGCAATAGGGGAAAAAGTCTCTTCAAAATCAATTCCTTCCATTTGTGAATGTCCTTTACACACCAATCTTGCTTTGTTTCTAACCACTTCACCTTGCTCATTCAACTTGTTTCTAAAGACTCATTTAGTTCCAATTACATTTTTATCCTCAGGTCTAGGAATAAGAATCCATGTATTATTCTTCTCAATTTGTTGTAGTTCTTCTTTCATTGCTTCTACCCAAATTTCATCTTTGCATGCTTCATTCACATGATTAAACTCAATCTTTGAAATCAAATAGTACTCTTCAACAATCTTTCTCCTAATCTGGAAAAAAAAATTATTATCACCAATAATATGATCTTCTACATGATTCAATCTTACATACCTCAGAGTCTTAGGATGTTCTTGAAATTTTGGCTCTTGTGATCTCTCTTCTGCACATTCACTATTTTCTCCTTCCTCTTGATTTTCTTGATTCACCGAAATGATTTGAACCTGATTTGAAGTCTGAACTTTCTTTCCTATGTTTGTAATGTCATTCTAATCATTTGAATCATATCCATATGTTTTGGATGGTCTAGCTATGTCCTCATTAACCTTGACATTTGCACTTTCAACCATTTTCCTCAATATCTTGTTGTAGCACTGGTAGGCCTTGCTCTTAGTAGAATAACCAAGAAATATTCCTTCATCACTCCTAGCATCAAACTTTCCTATCTTTTCATCTCTTCTGATATAGCATTTACTCCCAAAGATATTGAAATATCTAACAGTAGGCTTCTGACTAGTCCATAGCTCAAAAGGGGTCTTATCGGTATCACTTTTGACTTATACCCAGTTGAGGATGTAAACAGTAGTACTCACAACTTCTCTCCAATAGATATGAGGAACATTTCCTTCTAGCATCATAGTTCTAGGAGCATCTTGAACTATCATGTTCTTCCTTTCCACAACTCCAATTTGTTGAGGGGTCTGTGGGGTAGATAATTGTCTCTTTATCCCATGCACTTCAATTTGTTGAGGGGTCTGTGGGGTAGATAATTGTCTCTTTATCCCATGCACTTCACAAAAAGAATTAAACTCATAAGAAGTGAATTCACCACCTCTATCTGATCTCAAACATTTAATCTTCAGACCCATCTTTGTCTCAACCATAGCCTTAAAAATCTTGAACTTCTCTAGAGCTTCAGATTTCTCCCTTAAGAAAGCAACCCACATTAATCTAGAGTAATCATCAATAAGTAGCATGAAGTACCTGTCTCCTTGTAAACATCTGATTCTAGAAGGATCACACAAATCAGTATGAACAAGCTCCAACACTTCTTTTGACCAATGTTGTTTGCTTTGAAATGAAATTCTAGATTGCTTCCCTAACTGACATTCCTTGCATATGGTATTAGCAGGCTTTACCAACTTAGGAAGATCTCTCATTCCCTAAGTAAAACTTATTTTAACAATATTGTCAAAGTTTACATGACACATCCTCCTATGCCAACCAAATTTCATCAACTTGTGCAATCAAACAACTTTTACTAGCAGCATTCAGGTGAAAGATGCTACCTTTTGTTTTTGTACCTGATTCAATCACATTTCCAGAAATTCCCAATATTCTGCACTTTCCATTCTTGAACTGAAAATTGTATCCCTTGTCAACCATCTATCCGACACTTAAGAGGTTATGCTTCAAACCTTCCACATAAAAACACCATCAGTATTATTCTTACCATCAAGAGAAATGGATCCTCTACCATGGATTACACCTGCTTTGTCATCACCGAATCTTATAACACCACCATCATACTTTTCTAGACTCACAAACTTGCTTTTGTCACCTATCATGTGATGAGAGCATCCACTGAAAATCACCCATTCATCTTTCTCTTCAACTCTGGCCGCTAGAGCTTTCTCCACATTAGAGCAACTAACAGATTCAGTAGGAGCTGGATCATTTTCCTTGATAGAAATAAATACCCATTCATCCTCACTTCCATTTCCTTTATCAGATTCATCATCTGTCACACCTTCATCAACAACATAATAGCACTTCCTTTGAAATTTAGGCTTGTTATGTTTTGGCTTAGGGACTCTTTTCGGACACCTTGATGCAAAATGACCTATCTTATTGCAAGAAAAACATTTAATAGGCAATTTCCCTTTATACTTTGCTTCTCCTCTGACTTCTCTTTTGACAATAAGTGCTTCAAGCTCTTCTAGCTCTCTTTCTTCTTCCTCAATTTGTCTCATTTCTTCCTCATACTTGAATGTCTTTCTTGATGAACTTTCACCCAGATCATATCTCTATTTATCTCTACCGAAAGTAGTAGCCTTAAATGCAGACTCTATCTTAGGAAGAGCATCACCAAATTCACTCAACTCAAAAGTAGTAAGCTTATGAATCAACATGTCTCTTGTAACATTTGTCACAGTTTGGAGCTCTTCAATAGTTGTAGCTTTGACTTTGTATGAAGCAGGCAAGGATCCAAGTACTTTAGCAACAATCTTTGATTCGTCCAACTTTCCACCAACACATCTGATACCACAAACAAGTTCATTCACTCTTTGCATGAAAGTAGTAATGTTCTCATCATCACCCATTCTCAACATTTCATATTTCCCTTTCAAACTCTGCAACTTAGCAATTTTCACATTAGCATCACCTTCATACAAAGTTTCCAACTTTTTCTAGATCTCATAAGCAGTCTTCAAATCCATAACATTTGTCATCTCAGAATTAGTCAAAGCACTCAACAATGCTTCCTTAGCCCTGATATTGTACTCAACATCCCTAATCTGAGCAGTAGTAGTAGGACCATTTTGAGGAATAACATACCTATTATTTGTAATGCTCCAATAGGGTTCACCAATGCATCTTAGATGGCATTCCATTCGAGTCTTCCATAGAGAATAATTTTTTCCATCAAAACTTAGACTATCCTTCTTGTATGTCCCCATCCTGAATCACCTTAAGCTATTAAACTTCTTCCAAGGAATCCACTCTGATACCAATTTTTGGCAACACAAGGGCAAACAACTAAGAGGGGGGTGAATCGGTTGTCACAAAAATTTAAAACTCATTCAACTTGTTAACCTTATTCTCAGATCTGATCAATAACTATGAAAGCATAAATCAACAACACATAAAAAACACACATAACACCAATATTTTTTACGTGGAAACCCTGTTAGGGGAAAAAACACAGTGGAGGTTAGTCCACAAGATTATACCCTATTAAAAGTATAAAGAAATATGAATGGAGAATGCACATGCATTTAGGCACACTGCCTAGAAGTCACTGCTCAATTACAAAAGGCTTATTACCCAAAGGAAGACACACTATCTTACAAAAGATTGGATTACATCCACATGATTTGAACTAAGAAAAATAGCATCTGCTAATGCCTGATTACAATATTGGTTAAGCATAGAATCACTTCTTCACTCTTCTTCACTCTTCTTCACACTCTGCTTTTTCCTTCGAAAGATCTAAACAATATTCACACATAGGACTCACACACTTCACACACACACTCAAATGATAAAGTAATCACTCTTATATATATGCAACAAGAAATTACATTGCTACAAGTCGGCCTCAAGAAAATAATAAAATGAATACAAATTGTCGACCTAAAACATTAAAGATTATTAATGTGAATCAACCAAGGTCAACCACAACATTATGAAGACCCAAAATAAAATTCTCAAACATGAACCACCTTCAAAAATTAATCCTCGAGGGTCCACAACGCGCTACAACACCCTATCAACCAAGAACATTGAGAAACATGAACACTCAAGAGAAAATCTCGGATCCTGAGCACAACAATCAACACAAACGTGCAACATAGATAGAGCATGATCTAGAAACATCCACAAACATTATGAAATACTAGAGAGACATCCACAACAACTGAACTTGCTAAAATCAAATCATCTTCATTCAGGAACACTAACTGAAGCAACAAAAAATTGTCAGAATACAAATCTTCATAACTCAAACAAATCTTCATGCAGATCTCTGAAACTCAACGTGGATAAACTAGATAGATTCGGCAAGAAACTTTTTAGTCCACAACCTCTGATCATCAACATACTGAACTCATTGATAGACTGAACTTCAGTTCACCACTGACAAACTGCAACTTATTTCATTACAATTTTCTCAATATCCTCGACATATACAACCTCTAAGACATTAATTCTAATAGTGTTGACATCAATGACAACCACATACAACACAACCACAACATCCAACAAGATGAAGTCCCCTAATTGTGAATTGTCTAAAAACTTTCAAGTTCAATTGTAAATGAAAGTTAACACCAACAAGACCAAGATCATGGTCTTTTTCAATGGAAAGAAAAAAAAATCAGCTCAATTTTTATTTTGAAGGGGGCTCCATAGATGAAGTAACATAGAACAAACATCTTGGAATAGACTTTAACAACAAACCTAGTTTTGGGAAATTTGTAGAGTGAAGATAATTTTTGGGAGGTTTAGAACTTTGTACATTATTGGAAAACTATTCAAATGGTTTTCATTTGGGTTTATTAGTAGTACTAGTGGTGCTTTATAAGTGTGAATTGTGGGCCATTAACTGTCATCAAAAGCAAAATGGATGGAAATAGAGATGATTCAATATCACATGATCATAAGAAAATTCAAAATAAAAACTTTGATTTCTTATGAGGTTCTTCTAGAAGAAACATGTACCTTCCATATTGAGACAATTGCTATATTTTATCTTTTAGGATATATGAAAAAGAGAGAGCAAATGAAGGTAAATTGGTGGTATCAAGTTGTCAACAAAGAAGTTTTGAATGAAAGAGAAAGCTTAGATGAAACAAAACAAAAAATAGAAAATCAGCTTGAATGGATGTCCAACTAATAATAAAGATGTAAATACATTCTTTATGGATAGATTCCACAAGATTATATATAAAAAGATATTGTAGAGAAAACAAAAATATTATCTAATGAATTTAATCTTAAATATAATAATCAGGAAGAAATATATATAAGAATAAATATCATTTGAAAAATAAGATGCTTATAACTTAATTGAGAACTAATTCACATCACCTTGAATAATAAAAATTAAAATTAAAATTAGAAATAGAAAGACACCTTATTTTACAATTTCAAATCAAATATATGAGTACTTCACTATAATCTCTTTGACCTCGTGAACCTATTCTCTTCTCCATCGAAACATTTTTAGTGATGAGTAAATTTTTTAATTTAAATTAATTTCCAAATTCTCCTAATTCCTTATTGGTGTAAATATACAGTGTGTTCGTTCAAACGGCGGGATCGTGTTACACATATCACACCAGTTGCCATTAACCTGCTTGTCATCAGAGGTAAACGCTTCCCACATTTCGATTTATTTCAGGAAATGCCCAGATTGATCTCCATCAAATCTTGGTCTACCTTCCTTCAATGGCAGTTCCAAAGTTGAACAAGCTCAGACGGTATAAATGTCTTCAAAAGCTTTCCTTTCAGCACTCTATTCATGTTCATGCAAACACCATTCCTTACACTGCACAAAAACCAGAGAACTGCAATCTCGATACACTAAAACATAAGTTCTGTAATGCTAACTTTTTCCCTTTATTAGAGGCTTGTAAAGATTACGAAACTCTCAAGCAAGTCCATGCCCAGATTTTTGCAACAGGCCTTAATCAAAACCTTCTTCTGGGAACCAGTCTAGTAAGTATGTATAGTAAGTATGCAAGCATGGAGGATGCACGCCATGTGTTTGATAAAATGTGTGAACGAGATTCATTTTTATGGAATGTGATGATCAGAGGGTATGCAATGAATGGATTATGTGAAAAGGGACTCAGACTGTACTGCCAAATGCAGCAGACAGGCATAGATCTTAACAGTAGAACATACACGTTTGCGCTCAAGGCATGTGCTGGCTTATTGGCTCTGCAAAAGGGTAAGGAGATCCATAATCATGTAATTAAAATTGGTTTAGAAATGGATGTTTTTATAGGGAATTCTCTTGTGGATATGTATGCAAAATGTGGATGTTTAGAGATGGCTCGCCAAGTGTTTGATAAAATGATTGAGAGAGACGTAGTTTCATGGAATACTATGATTGTTGGTTATGCGCAGAATGGGTGTGCTGATGAGGCATTATGGTTGTTTAATCGGCTGCAATTTGACTGTGTAAAGCATGATTCAATCACTTTGATGGGTGCACTTCAGGCGTCCGCACTGCTGGCGAGTGAGAGACAAGGTATGATTATTCATAATTATGTAATTCAGAGAGGATTTGAGTCTTATATTTCAGTGAGGAATTCCCTTATAGATATGTATGCTAAGTGTGGGTGTTTAGTAGTAGCGCGACATCTGTTTGATAAAATGGGAAACAGGGATGTGGTTTCTTGGAATGCAATGATTGCTGGATATGCACAGAATGGGTGTGCCAGTGAAGCCCTATTGCTCTTTCACCAATTGCAACTTGCAGGCATCACATCCAGCTGTTCTACCATGGTGAGTGTCCTTCAAGCGTGTGCGCATTCAGCAGCTCTGCAACAGGGTAAGTGGGTTCATGGTTACGCAATGAGAAGAAAATTTACTGAAGTTGTTATTATGACTGCTATCATAGACATGTATGCTAAGAGTGGAAGTATAGCAAGTGCTCGGAAAGTGTTTGACAATATGCCTGAAAGAAATGTGGTTTCGTGGAATGCAATGATTGCTGGATATGGAATGCATGGATATGGCAAGGATGCTACTGCGCTCTTTTGCTATATGCAAGAAACATGTGTTGAACCAAATGATGTCACCTTCCTTTGTGTTTTGTCTGCATGCAGTCATGCAGGTATGGTTGATGAAGGCAGGCAATATTTTGGTTATATGATTCAAGATTATTGCCTCGCTCCTAGGATGGAGCACTATGTGTGTATGGTTGACCTTCTTGGCCGTGCTGGCCACCTAGAAGAAGCACGCGAGTTTATTGTAAAAATGCCATTTGAAGCTGATGCTCGTGTCTGGGGAGCTTTGCTTTCTGCATGCAGACTTCACTCCAATATTAGTATTGGACAACGTGCGGCAGAAAACATTTTGAGTTTAAAGCCTGAGGATTCTGGGTGCTATGTATTGCTTTCGAATATCTATGCTACAGCTTGTAGGTGGGATGATGCAGAAAAGGTGAGAACAATAATGAGAGAGAGGGGCATACGAAAAGCACCTGGGTGGAGCTTGATTGAGATAAACAACAGGGTTCATGCATTCCTTGTTGGAGATAGATCACATCCTCAATCGGAGGAAATTTATGCAACATTGGAAGCCTTGACTTTGCAGATAAAGGAGGCAGGTTATGTACCTAAGACAAACTTTGTGTTGTATAATGTGGAGGAGGACTTAAAGGAACACATGCTACTTTGCCATAGTGAAAAGCTGGCTATTGTGTTTGGGCTTATCAACACACCACCTGGGACCACTATTCGGATCACAAAAAACCTCCGTGTGTGCGGGGATTGTCATGATGCATCTAAATTCATTTCTAAGATTGTAAGCCGTGAAATTGTCGTAAGGGATGCAAATCGTTTCCATCACTTCAAGAATGGATTGTGTTCTTGTGGCGATTACTGGTGATTTATTTAGAATGAGCAAAGAAGTCAACTTTTATAGCTAAAATTTTATGCTGAAAGTTTGGTTCAGTGTAAGGTGGCACTTGGAGCAATCTATCCCTGCATGGAGCTATCCTCAGATCATTGGCTAACAAAGTGAAAGAAGGGAGGCTGCAGGAAAAGGTTTGAGCGAGTAACTTGTACGAGGATGAAAGGATCGCTATTGGAAAGCTGGTGTCTGGTGGGACTTGTATGGTCAATGAAAGAATAAACAGTGTTAATTCAAGATTCAGAAAATGTGTTTATTCTGGTCGAAATAATATACCAGTACAGCAGGCAAACATGTATGCTCAACTAGTCATTCCCCTCTGAACCACTGTTTGGTAGGAACAGGACTACACAACGAGAAGTAAAGGAGGTCATATCAGATTATCCGCTGCACCTTCAGCATCCCAGGGGACAGATTGAGGGACTGATACAAAATGCAGAAGAAACGGAAGCCAAAGGAATCACAGTATGACAGTAAAAAATGAGTCATGTTCTATACGAAACTTTATTCGACTTGTCCAATGTATATCTCATTGCCAGAACATTGTAATGAGGTTAGAATAACGGATCCTTTTAATATCATCCATATGTTTTCTTTTTGAATCTTTAAATTTACTAATATGGTAATTCTTAGCATGTTGTTGGATGCTCGGTTTGCAAAGTTATGTTTTTTATGTTACAGCTTTTTATAGCCTTGCAACTTCATGCTTAAGTATGCTGTTTGTTGAATTGGACTAAAATCCAGAATGATCAGCACTTTACATAAAGGCATATTACTATACTGTAAATAACCCAGTAAGAACCTCTTTCAATTCTAATATGTACGATTACAATGTAAAGAGGTATATTGTAAATAACAAAGAAAGAAGTTCATTCAATTCAAACGTGTACAAATACGATGTTGATATATTTATTGTAAATAGCCCTGTAAGAAGCTCATTTAATTCTAATGTGTGCAAATACAAGGTAAATATTAAGAGATTCAATTCTAATATGTCCTTATGTATTTTGATGCGTTCATCCCATGCTGAATCTGTAATGTTTTCCTGGATACATGATGTGGAGTTTGGCAGGAGTCAAACTCTTCAAGATTACCCTGCTTAAACAATCTTAACCTGCCAAAGGGTTTGTGGGGTTCCAAATATACTTAGATGCTTTGATTTGGCTCATTTCCACTTCTGCATCTGACTGTCTTAATCCATGCTTCTTCGTTAGCTTGTCATCTATGGTCTTTGATTTGATGGTTTGAATGTGTTGGTTGAGCTATTTGCTTTGGTAATCATCATCCGGTTCACATGTCTAGTCTTTATGCCTATTCTGTTGTATGGGGATGGTCTGGACCTTCTAACTCTTCATGCTCTGGCTTCATCCTGCATTCTGAGTTTGCAAATTGACCACTTATGGTATAAATTAAAACATCTGACAACAGTATATCAAAATACCAATTGCATTCTTCAACCTAATTTGTGTTACATCCCTCACATTGAAACTATATGTTTGGTTATATTATTATATATATTTTGAATACAATGATTGTTGCAAGTAACTACTTCATGTGATTATGACATTGAGAATGCAATAGTTGTTTTTTTTATCGTAACTGTAATGTTAACGACCATTTTATTTTTCTAGTGAATTTATTGTTTGTGCGAAGTTGAATGAGATCATGAGATTAAATTAAACGCATATTATAAAGCCATTGATAACGATCTAACCATAATCCCCGTTAGTGGATGCAGGATTGCCGACGCCACAAGAGAGGGAAATATCGTCAAGGAGAGAACATGGTTAACAATGGATCAATTTGTCATCAAACTTTGAGTTGGTGTAAGACAAATGCAAGTTATAACCTCGGCCTTGGTAAAATTATATAAGTATTGACTAATATAGTCAAATTCAATATAAATATAAATACCTATAAAGGAATTTCAAAAGAGTATTATATGTTAAAATGATAATAAAAGATAATTGAATATCTAAATAATAATAATACATGTATAATCAACAAAAGATTAATGAAAGAGAAGGGTCGATAGATTTATTGGAAAGCAAAGTTTTCCGCTATCTCCATCATGCTCAGATTGTAACTGATGGGAGCCAAGAAGTCACGAAGACTCTTGATCAGAGGTTACGGGATTGCATTCACATCTATATTGGAGATCCCTCACTTAACCTCTGTCAATATCAAATTCCTTTGTTACCACTGAACCGTTTGGGGGGGCCATAACTCTGCTATTAATTGGGCACACTCGAGTTTGTCTCTTCCAATATTTGCCTTTGTTTTCTACGTGTGAATTTCTCTCTCATTTTGGTCGGTCATCGAAATCTCTTGGCCCTCATTCTTCCAACGTTCTTCCATTCTAAAATTTATCTCTAGTCATTGTATTTGGTTTCCATGTCGCGGTAGCAAAATGACTTTATGTCAAAAAGCATTGGGAACTTGGAGGTGTAGACTAAATCAATCTCTGGAAGTGGAAATTTAGTCGTCCAATCATTTGTACGGGTATTCCATAAGAGGCACACTGGGATATTTCTTCAACCATCGAATTCTTCAATGGACATGCACGTATTTGTATCTACTCAGTGCGAATATATCTTTATCGAAATATCTCAATCTCAATTGAAATTTACTTGATTAATATTATAAATCAATGTGACATAGTTGTGAGAAGATTGTTTATGCTCGAATCACTAAATTATTCCTCTGTTAGTTCTAAGGTTCAAAACTGGGCACTTCTTGTTCTCTGCCTTAATAAATTGAGGTTGGATTTGGGTCATCTCTCTCTACACCAAATCAAGTCCTTATGTGAAGCATGTAAACAAATTTTTTTGTTCTAAACTTGTCACGAAAGGAACAAGAATCGCAATTAAAAATCCTTCAGAATAGAATAAAATTATATGGAATTTCCTTGACTTTTGATAGCAATTGAAAACAAAGCTTTTGCTTAATTCTTATTCTAGGCTTGACTGAAAGAAGACTCTTTTGATGTGAACATCATCAGTAACTTAGACTTGTTTCCAGGCTTCTCTTCCATTATCTGAGTTGGATTAGTACAATTTCCTTTCTCTTTCCGGGACCATTATTCAAAGATAAAATGTTAAGACCTAAAGAATCTCCTCACCGAATATGTATCACCATATACAAGTACTCAATGGAAGCAATATATGGATAAAGAAAGCAGTTTTGTCATATGAGAAGTGAAAGATACCGAGCAGAGTCTCTCTATTTAAATATAGAAATACTTCTACCAGATTTTGTGACATAGACCAAGAAGTTAAAATGTTGAGATCTAAAAACCCCAATAAATCAAATATGTCTCACAGTATGTTTGTGCTCAATGAATAAAAAAAAGAAAAAACATTCGTAAAAGAAGGGAATTAATGTGAACTAAGTCATTGTAATGTTAATCTAATGAAACCTTTTGAAGGTCTAATCTCATCTTAAGTAAACCAAATGGTCTTAAAAGGTGTGAATGTACATTGAGCCAGGATTCTCTTTATATGCTTGACATTAATTGTTGTACCATGATTTTAGAAGAAGATTGGGTTCAGCAAATAAGACTCCTTACTCTTCCCTCATAAACTGGGATTAGTAGATTATTATTATTACTCGGAAGAAATAAATTTGGAGATGAGTTCCTCTTTTTTCTAGAAAAGATAACAACATAATCCTTAAACAAGATGTGAATTCAAACCAAGTTCTTGTAATGTTAAACCTTAAGGTTAAGGCTTAACCTTGAACTGAGAATAGAACAATAACCAAACTAGATACGGTAAGATTAAAACTTGATCTGAGAGTTATCATGCCAAGCAAGGGTGAGAGTGTTGACGACACAGTAGTGCCAGAGATGTTGACACAAGAGTGCCAAAGACATCGGCACAAGAATTCTAGAGACATCGACACATGAGTGCCAGTAATAATAAAATCCTTGGCCAAGGTATGATGCCAATTAGGCATTGGTCAATTATCATGCACCAAGTTTGGCCAAGGTATGATGCCAATTAGGCATTGGTCAATTATCATGCACCAAGTATACTTCTGGTTAGGAGGTACATACAGAGGAGGGATCAACCATCGATATAAGTTCATGACACTAGGCTCAGAGGCATGATGATAATTTGATGCATGTTGATTACCCTCGTGAAGGGCTGGGTTCTTCAGTTGAAGAAACTCAAGGACCAGTTGGTCTTGGTTGGGCGGTAAAACCCTTGATGATATTTCTCTTTCCTCAAGTAATGATGATCAACATTTCAACTTAATGATGACTACATAATGGGTTACTTCCTTCTACTAATTCAGGTACAAATAAATGTTCATTTGAGTACTTTATTGCTTCATTTACTGTTATGTAATTAATGTATTGCTCAAAGCTAGTTTGAATGGAAAATATAGACAGTTAATTTCTTTACTTCATTATGAATGAAAGTTAATGATGCCCTAGTAGTTACTCTTCAAATCGTTATTTTATGCTTGATGAAACCCTAGATGGAATAGATAGTTAGAATTGTCGAATGAAGTTTGGCAGTTAGCTCCCATTTCATAAACCATAGAATAGCAACTGTTATATTTGTTTCATAGTTGTAGAATTTGTTCGTTACTTTCTGGAAGCAAGAAAAGTAGTTATTATCCTTTTGTAATTTTCTGATATATGTTTACTATTAAAAGTTTTCCATTCAGCTGAAAATGGAAATTATATGTTAATTAATGAATGGTGTGATGTTACAACATCAAATTTAACTTTCTTTTTCATCTAACTACAAAAGAAAACCCTAGTTTGACAGTTATTTAGTTATGTTCTTCTGTGAAATAGTTGGAGGAATCAGTTAGATGTTTCACTTTAGCTAAAACTGAAAACTTAAAAATTAATTGGAGTTTCAATTGTTTTAGTTGAACTCGAGTTGGAAACCTTAGTTGATAACAAGTCAGTTGGACTTCAGCTAAAAGTTAGTTGGTATTTGAATTTTCAAACTGTAGACTGAATAGGTTGTTACATATGGTATCAGAGCTACCAGGTTCAGCACTGAACCTCGGGCTCATCATGCAAACCTAGAAAACTTAAACCTATCATAGAAAGTGGTAGACATTCTTTTGTAACAAATTTTGTAAATAAATCTATCACAGGGAGTGATAGTTGATGTTTTGTAATTGCACCTATCACAGGAAGTGATAGTTAATTAGATATGGAATCTATCATAGGAAGTGATAGTTACGTTGTAACTGAATCTATCACAGGAAGTGATGGCCATTTTGTAAACAAATCTTGTATTGAGCCTATCAAAGGAAGTGATAGCCTTTTTGTAACAATTCTGAAATTAATTTGTCTCAAGAAGTGAAAATAATTTGGTATCAATTTAGCGTGTAATCGTTAAAGGCCCTTAGGAATAATTTTAGTTATCAAGTAATTATGAAACCATTCTATCTAGCTAAGGCAAGGTATGCCTAGGGCACCAAGTTTGTGATAAAAATCTATATAATACTTAATTTTGAAATTGTGAACTTAAGGATAGGAAGATCCAAAAGCAATCCACTAGGTGCAAGGACATTTGAGTGTTGAAAATCCTTGAAATTATATCAAGACTCATAGATAAGATGAACTTGGGTCTCACTTCTAGAAGGTTTGGAATGAGCCAAGTGGAATTAACGGATTAAGATGATGAGAAAAATAATAGTCAAGGACAACATGTTGTTGTATGAAAGATAGCATTAGGAAAGGGGAGCAGATTAGTGTTTAATCTTTTAATTCCTTTGTGGAGACTAGAAGAATGAGTCAGTAGAGAAAGGATGTTTGTTGACTTCATGGAAGAGGAGTTACCTTATATTGATAGTATTGCGAGATCACAGATTAAGTTGTTTGAGAATGTCACATTTGGCCCTTCATCAGACTGATGAATCAGGAGTTGCAGGATTTGATTTGTTATGATAGGAAGTTGTTGTCATGAGCAATATGAAATGCAGATATAATATGACAAGATGATGGACAATTTTAGATGACAAGTCTGTTATCTACATACTTGGTCCGTATTGATTTTGGAATGATAAAATAAGTTTAATGACTATGTGGTGACTTAAGACAAGCAAAGCATACTCTATGCTCCTTAATGATCTACATTTGAACCATTTTGATCAGGTCTCAAAACATATTTACATAACAATCATCAAGAAAGAACTTTGATCTTTATGGTACCTCGGGAAGTATTGGCATATATGTTGCATTATAGTTATCTCATATATTTATTTTGCTAGTAATATTTAGGAATTTCATATGAAATTAGTTCATCTTCTTAGCAGTGGTTGTGTTTAGGCCAATGGTAGTAAATTTCATGGTATAGATATATTCATACAACCTTGGACAAGAATCACTGGTAGAACTCTTGGACATATTTCTAGGATTGGCACTACAAAGACACTTCCTTGCGAACAATGCTAATGGAGACAACAATAACATGATTAAGGTGATGGTGAGTATCAGTCAGATCATCTCTTGAAGGCACAAAGTAAAATGGTAAGAGCTAATTGCTCAAACCCTCATTGACCTCTCATCACATAAATTTATTGTTCAAATTTTAGTTCATGAATGGTTCAATGGTGATGGAGTGGTTAAGCGAACAACTTGTGTGAATGTGTAAATTCACAAAACATTTTTGTTTGATATACCAAAGTCTATATGTGATTCTGATAAAACCTATAACTTAGACATGCTTAGTTATTGTTATCTACCTAAGAAGACATATAAGAATAGTGTTATGAGTCAATAAGAATGAGAGTGTTGCAATTCAAAACATGACACAAGCTTGTTTTGTCTACAAGGTTATTACCAATCTTCTTGGTAAGACCTGACAATGGCATAATGACTTTGATGTCTTTAACTATAACATCTTTGCTAGTGGCAATATTAGTGATGGCAACAAAAGGGCATACAAAGCCACAAGTGTATGGTATTCTTTAATTGGTGGAAACTTGATACAAATGATATTTGATTGGTTCCTCAGTTTGGCTCAATTCACCAATGATCATTAAGCAGGTATCTATGACATATGATATGAATAGGAACACGTATATCTTGGTTATGTATATAATACATTGGTTTTCCTCATATGTTTCACCGCACAATACTTTGGTTGGATAGTTGCACAAAGCTCATTCTTAATTGGGAAAGTTTTTCATGCTTATTCTTACACTGGTTGATAGTGATTGCATTCTTGTTTTCTCAAGTAGTGATCTATTGGCATGGAATGTGGAGAAAATGGTATAGAACTAGGAAATACTTGTTCACTAAGATTCATGAGAACACCAAATGTTGAAATTAAGCATAAGTAAGCATGAAATTTTTGAGGGACTTATTGTTTGATGTGTTTGTAACACAGTCTCTAGCCTATTGTAAGTTTTCAAAAGGACTGATATCAGTGCAACAATCAACTCCCTTGTTAGTGACTTAGTCAAGTCACGTACTGCATAAGGAATGTTCCTCTAGGTTATGGCACTTCTTTGGAGTTTGGTAAAATTCCTTTTTAATATTGGCAAGGAATGTTGTTGTTTTATTTACATTTGAAATGGTTAACTATCGAATTTTGAAGATTGTTATTTTAGGGCCAGTTGGTCAAAATTTGACTAAGTGCCAAGAATAAGTTCATTCTTTGGGTTATTGATGAAATTAAGGCTGATTATAATTTGATATAAAGCTAAGTATTATGGAGGTTACCCAAGAATATTTTTGGTTGTTCACCATGTTTGATGAAATGTACATCTCTATCATGTCTTGGATGAGCCTCTGATGGATTTTGTAAGGGAGCAAATTTTAAGAAATATACCTTGTATGTTCTTAACCTTACAAAGAAGGAAACCTTGTGTTATGGTATGTGGGCGGATAGGTAGTCCAGTAAGCCAAGGTGAATAGTCACTCCAGGTCGAGTAGGATGGTGAACTTATACTCCAAACATTTAGTTAACCAAAGTTGTCGTACTTAGTAGGAGGGTATTCTTAGTAGTGCAATAGAGTTGGTTAAGTGGGGGTACACACCGGAGCTCAGATGGCAACTGAAGAGGGAAAATTCTTCCTTTCAGTGGTATGCCAAGTCTTGGAGGATAGTTAAATTGAAAAGTGAATTCTGATCTTTCTTTTGTATTTACTTAACAGTTTATTAAAATAATGCTTTAGATAAATGAAATTCGTGCTTGATGAAAACCTTTCAACTAGAAAGGTGAAGGTTGATGTTAACCTTTGGTGAAATTCTTTTGGTAAACCTACATTAAAAAGTAAATGATTTCTATATTCAGGAAAGGTATCCATCTTTATGGTGTTTGTTATAACAACTTTTATAATTATGTTATCAAGTTGTTTCCATTTGAAACATTGGACAAAAAAGATGCCGAATTCTTGTAAGCTAGGTAAGCTAGGAGAAAGGATTAGCATTAGTCCAGGAATGTTGTCTGAAATGGTAAAACAAATCAAATCAATCAGGAAGATTGGTGGAATCTATTAACAGATAGAAAAGCTAAGTAAATGCCACTTGGGAGGATTATGAAGAAATCCTTTAGAAATTTCCTTATCTTTTGTTGAATAATCGAGAACACTATATTTATGTTTATGTTCATGTTTAGGTTTAAATTTAGAATAAACAATCATTGAGGACAATGATTCTTAAGGGGAGGAGTATGTTACATCCCTCACATTGAGACTATATGTTTGGTTATAGATATTTTGAATACAATGATTGTTGCAAGTAACTGCTTCATGTGATTATGACATTGAGAATGTAATAGTTTTTTTATCGTAATTGTGATGTTAACGAACTTTTTATTTTTCCAGTGAATTTATTGTTCGCACAAAGTTGAATGAGATCATGCGATTAAATTTAAACACATATTATAAAGCCATTGAGAACGATCTAACCATAATCCCTGACAGTGGATGTAGGATTTTCGATGCCACGAGAGAAAGGGAAATATCGTTAGGGAGAGAACATGGTTAAGAATGGATCAATTTGTCATCAAAATTTGAGTTGGTGTAAGACAAATGCAAGTTATAACCTTGGCCTTGGTAAAATTATATAAGTATTGATTAATATAGTAAAATTAAATATAAATATAAATACCTATAAAAGAATTTCGAAAGATTATTATATTTTAAAATGATAATACAAGATAATTGAATATCTAAATAATAATAATACATGTATAATCAACAAAAGATTAACGAAAGAGAAGGGTCGACAAATTTCTTGGAAGGAAAAGTTTTCCGCCATCTCCATCATGTCTTAGATTGTAACTGACGGGAGCCAAGAAGTCATGAAGACTCTTCATCAGAGGTTAGGGGATTGCATTCACATCTATATTGGAGATCCCTCACTTAACCTCTGTCAATATCAATTTCCTCTATTACCACTAAACCATTTGGAGGGGCCATAACTCTACTATTGCTTGGGCACACTCAAGTTTGTCTCTTTTGATATTCACCTTTGTTTTCTACGTGTGAATTTCTCTTTCATTTTGGCCGGTCATCGAAATATCTTGGCCCTCATTCTTTTGGTGTTCTTCCATTTTGAAATTTATCTCTGGTCATCGTATTTGGTTTCCACGTTGCAATAGCAAAATGACTTTATGTCAGAAAGCATTGGGAACTTGGAGGTGTAAACTAAATCAATCTCTGGAAGAGGAAATTTAGTCGTCCAATCATTTTCTCGGGTATTCCATAAGAGGTGCACTGGGATATTTCTTCAACCACCGAATTCTTCAATGGACAGGCATGTATTTGTATATGCTAAGTGTGAATATATCTTTATCAAAATATCTCAATCTCAATTGAAATTTCCTTGATTAATATTATAAATCAATGCGACAGAGTTGTGAGAAGATTGTCTTTGCTCAAATCACTAAATTATTCCTCTGTTAGTTCTAAGGTTCAGAAATGGGCACTTGTTCTTTGCCTTAATAAATTGAGGTTGGATTTGGGTGATCTGTCTTTACACCAAATCGAGTCTTTATGTGAAGCATGTAAACGAATATTTTTGTTCTAAACTAGTCACGAAAGGAACTAGAATCACAATTAAAAATCCTTCAGAATAGAATAAAATTATATGGAATTTCCTTGACTTTTGATAGCAATTGAAAACAAAGCGTTTGCTTAATTCTTATTCTAGGCTCGACCAAAAGAAGACTCTTTTGATGTGAACCTAATCAGTAACTTAGACTTGTTTCCAAACTTCTCTTCCATTATCTGATTTGGATTAGTACAATTTCCTTTCTCTTTCCAAGACCATTATTCAAAGATAAAATGTTAAGACCTGAAGAATCTCCTCACCAAATATGTATCACCATATATAAGTACTCAATGGAAGCAATATATGGATAAAGAAAATAGTTTTGTCATATGAGAAGTGAAAGATACCGAGCAGAGTCTCTCTATTTAAATATATGCTTATATAATGAGCCTAAACTTAAGTTAAGAGAAATACTTCTACTAGATTTTGTGACATAGACCAAGAAGTTAAAATGTTGAGATCTGAAAACCCCAATAAAACGAATATGGCTCACAATATGTTTGTGCTCAATGAATAATAATAATAAAAAAACAACATTCGTAAAAGAAGGGAATTAATGTGAACTAAGTCATTGTAATGTTAATCTAATGAAACCTTTTGAAGGTCTAATCTCGTCTTAAGTAAACCAAATGGTCTTAAAAGATGTGAATATACATTGAGCTATGATTCTCTTTATATGCCTAAAATTAATTGTTGTACCATGATTTTAGAAGAAGATTGGGTTCAACAAATAAGACTCCTTACTCTTCCCTCATAAATTAGGATTAGTAGATCATTATTATTACTCAAAAGGAATAAGTTTGGAGATGAGTTCCTCTTTTTCTAGAAAAGATAAAAACATAATCCTTAAACAAGATGTGAATTCAAACCAAGTTCTTGTAATGTTAAACCTTAAGGTTAAGACTTAACCTTGAATTGAGAGTAGAACGATAACCAAAATAGATACAGTAAGATTAAAACTTGATCTGAGAGTTATCATGCCGAGCAAGGGTGAGAGTGTTGACGACATAGTAGTGCTAGAGATGTCGACATAGGAGTGCCAGAGACATTGGCACAAGAGTGCCAGTAATAATAAAATCCTTGGCCAAGGTATGATGCAAGTTAGGCATTGGTCAATTATCATGCACCAAATATACTTCTAGTCAAAATGATCCTTTTGGTTAGGAGGTACCTACAGAGGAGGAATTGACCAGTGGTATAGGTTCATGACACTAGGCTCAGAGGCATGATGATAATTTGATCCATGTTGATTACCCTCGTGAAGGGCTGGGTTCTTCAGTTGAAGAAACTCAAGGACTAGTTGGTCTTGGTTGGGCAATAAAGCCCTTGATGATATTTCTCTTTCCTCAAGTAATGATGATCAACATTTCAACTTAATGATGACTGCATAATGATTTACTTCCTTCTACTAATTTAGTGACAAATAAATGTTCATTTGAGTACTTTATTGCTTCATTTACTGTTATGTAATTAATGTATTGCTCAAAGCTTGTTTGAATGGAAAAGATAGACAGTTAATTTCTTTACTTCATTATGAATGAAAGTTAATGATGCCCTAGCAGTTACTCTTCATATCGTTATTTTATGCTTGATGAAACCCTAGATGGAATAGATAGTTAACATTGTCGAATGGAGTTTGGAAGTTAGTTCCCATTTCATAAACCATAGAATAGCAACTATTATATTTGTTTCATAGCTGCAAAATTTGTTCGTTACTTTCTGGAAGCAAGAAAAGTAGTTATTATCCTTCTGTAATTTTCTGATATATGTTTACTGTTAAAAGTTTTCCATTCAACTGAAAATGGAAATTATATGTTAATTAATGAATGGTATGATGTTACAACATCATATTTAACTTTCTTTTTCATCTAACTATAAAATAAAACCCTAGTTTGATAGTTATTTAGTTATGTTCTTTCGTGAAACGATTGGAGGAAACAGTTAGATGTTTCACTTCAGCTAAAACTGAAAAATTAAAAGTTAATTGGAGTTTCAATTGTTTTAGTTGAACTTGAGTTGGAAACCTTAGTTGATAACAAGTCAATTGGACTTCAGCTGAAAGTTAGTTGGTATTTGAATTTTCAAATTGTAGACTAGATAGGTTGTTACAATTTGTCCTCTAAAATTTGTGGACTAATGTTTGCTTGATTAGGTTTAATGGCCCTAATCATAAGAAGTCTCTATCAATGTATGTAGCTGAATTCTAGATTTACCTTCCCAGATCTCCATACTATTTGGATGGTGCTTGTTGTCCTTGAAAGTTCAAATTGGTTGTATATGATTTTAGGAAGAGCTTGCTTAATATCCATGAATTTGCAGGTCTAGTTCTTAGACTTTAGCATGTAGTTACAAAATAAATGGAGCATGTTGTTGCTATTGATATTACATTAATGTTATTGGTTTGTGTAATATTGGACAAGTATCATATATTGACTAGAAATGCATATCAAAACCTAGAACCTGCTATCAAGAGGTAGGTCTCAAGTTAGCCTTGATCGCTGTGAAGTCCTATTAGACCAATTCAATGGGTATGTGTAGGTTAATAGTGGGCCAAAAAATGGCAATGAGGAAAAAAACATGTCTTTCATCGACCGAAAAAAAGAGAAAAGAATGTGTTGACTTTTTTTAGGCTTGGGAGTCACAAACCAAACACCAAACCTACTTTTACAAATCAGATATCCGAACCAAATCGGATATCTGATTTGTAAAAAACATATATTGAAACTTGTGTCACTTTTTTGAAGTCATTCGGCTAAGAAGAACCTGCGGGCGCATAGTGCATCCATTCTCCACATAACAGATATCCAATTTAGGCTAAATTCAATTTGGAAAGGTAAGTTTTTGTATTTTTATTTGATTTGATTCAATTTTTATTTAGATTTGAATAATTTCATATGGTTTTTTGTTGATTTTTTTTAAAAATAGGGTTTTTGATTGATTTTTTGTAAAAATTTGAGTTTAGAATAGATTTTGATAAAAAAAATGAATCTTTTTTGTGGATTTTTTTTCACAATAGGGTTTTTGATTGAATTTTTATGAAAAATTTGAATTGAGAATGGATTTGATGATAAAATAATGAATGTTTTTTGTGGATTTTTTTTAAAAATAGGGTTTTTGATTGAACTTTTATGAAACAATTGAGTTCAAAATAGATTTTGATAAAAAAATGAATGTTTTTAATGGATTTTGATTTAAAAATAGTGTTTCATTTATATTGTCTAATTTTAGATTAATTATTTTTTAAATTTAATTAGGCATTATGGCTGCTGAAAATGAGAATGCACAAATTCCACCAGCTGAGAATCAAAATGCAGAAATGCCAAATGCTCCACCACCTTCGCAGCCATCAATTGAAGACTTAATTCATGAAAAATTGGAGCAATTGAGGGGCATTTGTGTTGTTTATAAGAAAATCCCTCGATTATCCCATATGTCAAACACATTGACAAGAATAATTACAAATGTAGAAACCCTCTCTAGCCAACATAATGCCTTTCATTCGTGGCGAGAAACCATGAAGGAATATTATGCATGTGGATTATCTTATGATGATGTGAAAGATCTCCAAATAACAAAAGCCCAAATAGCCTCTTTATTTATTAACCCCAGCACTGGTTTGCCAGTTAATGTTAACAAGCCAAAACTTTTTATAAAATGGTGCACGCATAGGGGCATAGTAGATAACTTTTGGGATCATTGGTGTATGGTTTTTTATAAACCACCCAACAATAATCTTGATGTACCTTTTTACTTTATTAAAAAATTATATGCTGAGTTTTTGTTAGGGCATCATGTCAATTACTTTGACATTAAACCCTTCCAGGGCGTTGGTAGAGGTATGCCTCAGGATAGGCCAGGGGTAGCTAGAGTAGTTAGGTGCCCATATGTTCCCCCTCCTCCCTTCCTCTGCCACCTCCAGTACAACATCCAGATATTACGGAGGATGCAGCCACACAAACTATCTAGGCCATTCACTCTTTGAGTGGTCTTTTTGTTTCCCATGCTTCTTTAGTAGCTCAGCCACAGTCTGGTGATCTTGGTGATGGGTCCAATGCTGCTGTGTAATGAACCAGACCAAATTTTTTCCGATTTTTGAATGCAATTACAACAACATATAGAAGGCACCCATTAGGGTTAGATAAATCAACAAGCAGTTACAATATAACTCTTTGCCAAGAATGCGCACTCAATCTCAACAAGAGAGAGGCTGTCATATGGCAAGAGGATCGTCAGTACAATAAATCAGAACTACAACTGAAAGTAACTCAACACCAAGTATGTGCTACCCAAACCAGAATGGAATGAGGCGACCATTTGGTGGAGATTTAAAGAAATACAAATGCAACTTCGAATAAACTCAACACCCAGAATGTGCTTTCAAACCCGGAGTGGGAATGGAGCTACCATAGGGCGGAGATGAAAGATATTACAATGCAATTCAACTGTAGATAGGCGGCAAGCCAGCCTCTTCCACTTATTCAGTGGGCAGTTACAAATATGAGATTAGCAAGAATAAGAAAGATGCTGACAGTACTACTGTTCAGCTTACAATATCAGAGATTTATCTGTTAAGCACAAGATAAGAATGTTCGCAATGTTGCAACAAAGTAAAATGCTTTCCTTAATACTCTCAATGTCTCTCCTTTCAAAACCTAACTCAAATGATATATTTTATGCAAGCTGTTATGACAGAACCAAGACTGAAAATGATAACCAGCAGTATAGTAACTCAGTGAAATGCACACAACTCACTCAAAACTGACCCAAATGACTTCAAATCTGATGCAATAGACCCTCAAGAAGATGGCGCCTAGCTTAGTTATGAGAAGGGACAGCTAAAAGTGGCTATTAATTAATGGCACGGATCCCAAAGCACTCCAAAAAGTAGGGCTTTCAAGAAATGACGAATTTGCTTTATAAAATCAGAAACTTCATTAAAAATCCCACAAATTTGCAAGTAAGGTCGCCCCAAGTAGAGAAGATGATATGACCAACACCCAGAACAATATCTTTTTTTATTTTTGATATATGAATGAAACTTTGAATCAGCTATGATATTCAACAACATCCAAAATATGATAGAAATGCAAGTACTCAGCTACAAAATGCAAGATCATCAAAACAATGCAAAACCTCACTACAAATTCACTCAAAACAAGCAAACCTCTCTACTAGGTGCTATCTCTCAAGCACGAAGTCGAGCCCAAGCTAGGAGGCCTTCATTCCTCGAAGCAATCCAGCAACCATTTCGGCAGCATAACAATACTCAAGATATCAGATGCCCAAATGAAGACCCAAGCTCTCCATTTATAACTTTGTGAAAACTCTCCAGAAGCTTCTAGAAACCCTAATTTTCAAATTTGAAGTAACTCCTTTTCCCTCCAAAGATGGCGTCTCTTTTCTCAAGGCAAATTAACTTTTAATTTGAATTAATCTTCTCCTCAAGATGGGCGTCCCTTTTCAAACATTGATTTTTGGACCTTAGAATATAATAAAATAACTCCATGAGGCGCCACCCCTCAAAATCCCCCTTTTATGAACAACTTAAAGTTGCTTCACTAGGCCAAGGGGTCTCAATAATAAAATATAACATTAAAGTAGAACATTTTAAAATCAACTGGATATCTCACCAAAAATGCTTCCCAAGGTCAAGATTGATCAAACCAATTGAACATACTGAAGATGAGAGCCAACCAAGCCGAAGTCAACAGGACCACTGCCAGAAATAGAATTTACTAAAAATAGTAAATTCTCGAAAGTGCTCAGAATGCCGAACTGAAACCACCAACGCGAAGCTCTCAGAAAACCCGGAAGGAATCTGCAATCCAAATTCAACATTTCCAAGTGCAAGCTCCGCAAAAAGACGAAAACATCCTCCAAGAAGTTTGGAAACCCTAATTTCGAGCTTCTGCTTAGCCTACGAGCTTCCAGAAATAGGCTAAATCCAAATGAAGAGTGTAGGGCTAAATTGGGGACATTACAGTCCGCCCTTCCCAAAATTGCTTGCCCTCAAGCAATGCCACCACAACTTTAGAATAACTCAAACTGCACCAAACCAAACCAAGTACAATCCCAGGGTCCCATATCCATCTAAAGGAGGACCCACCATGCTGATGCTGCACCACTCTGATCACAATAGTGAAACCATCATACCAATGTTGCACTAACCTCCGTTGTAACTCCAAAGTGTTACCATCCATGATACTCAAATTGAAAGATGTTAAAGGACTGAGATCAAAATCATGCAACGTCTCACGTACAAGATTCCCATAGTCAACAGTAACAATCATACCACTGTCAACCACAATTCTAGGCAAGAAGAAAGATAGGCTACTCAACTCAAAATCAATCTCCTCAGCATACGTCCTCATGGTAACAAACGAAGTCATGACTGCAAATGTGACATCTTCGAATCTTCTTGCAAAGAGGAAAACAATCCTTTGCAAGAGCTCAACAAACTCATACTCATGTCTCCTCATGGAGCCACTATGCATCAACTGAATTATACTGACACCACCATAAAAACTTCTAATCACTCTTACTGTTCCAACTCCAAGAGTCTCAGAAGGGAAAGCCAAAGCATGTGGAAGTTCGTTGTCCAAAACCAAAATAGTAAAGAAACTATCCAAATTTGCTTCACAAACCTCCATAGGATGAACTCCAAAAGTAGAATAGGTGCGAAGGAACAAATAATCTCTGTTGTTCAAGGCCGAAGTCAGCGAAGTGCAATCTAATTTTAGTACTTCACACAAGAAAAAATAGCAGCACCAAAGAAATTCCCAAGTGTGAGTGTATGATATGAGCATAGAGTTGCAAGGTAACACCTCAAAAATGGCCGGAAAACATACTAGAGAAATCTCCATCTGAAAACTACCACCTTGTTGGCAAGTGGTGATGGAAAAACTCTCCCAAACGAGAGTAACTCCATAAGTAACAGGGCTGGTCTGCCTCCAACCAGCAAGCACGAGTCTCAAAATCTGCTCTTGTCTTAGCCAAGGATCAACGCCAAGAGCAACCAATTGTTCCTTTTTCCAATCCATACTCAAAATTTCTCTCCAATCCATTTGTCGATGAACAAACGAAACCATCAAGGGGCTGGTAAAGAAAGTCACAACATCATTAATACTGAAATTTTGACCCTTATCCTTCAAAAAGTCCTTTCCACAAGTAATAAGCTCTATCAACCCATATTGAGAATCCCAATCATGGATACCCAATTGAAAGTGATCTCCAACATACTGAAAAGAAAACTCAACACATTCCCAAATGCTAGTAAGGATCAAGTGCATACTGAAGAGATTGATGCCTCCGCTAATGAACCTTTGAAGCCTATCCATGAAAGCTTCAACCACATTGGAGCATGAAACAAAGGATGACTTCAATTTCAACTCCCAAAATAGACTAGCATCACTCAACCCACGGAATGGATTGACAAGAGTGTGAACACCATGTTCTGGTTCATCTTCTATCACAAAAAAAGGATTATCATAAGTTTCCTCAACACCCACTTCAAAGAGAGGATTGTTAAAAACTTGAAAATCACTCCTTATATCTTGCTGTTCCAAATCAGCACATGCAACTTCTGACTTTCTTGAGACACTTCCAAGATCAAACTCCGCTTGAAGACTATCAAGCTCTCCAATCACTTGCTTGATTTCTTCAGCTCTGTGTGCACCCTCTTGCTCCTTGAAAAGTTTGAAGTCAGCAAACTGGTCTTCAACCTCCGTTAGAGCTAACTGAGTTTCTTTCAACATGTCCTTTGTTGATTCGAGCTCCAGAGTGAGCTCATCAACCATACTCTCCTTCTCTAGAAAAGCACAGATGTTCTTCTTTGTAACTTCAATGGCACGATCTTGGTCTTCAATCAAGTGCATGTATTCGGACTTCAAGGTCTCCAAAGAATCTTTGATAAGTTGCAAATTGGGAAGAGCAACTTCATCTTTCACTCCTCTTTGTCTCTCTTCAAGCTGAGCCTTCCAGTACAATTCTTCAACCAAGCTATGTGTGTGATCGAACAGGGATAGAGCTTGCACTTCTTTGTCAAAGGACACCTTCAATCGATCTTCCCACTCATAAGAATGCGAAGATGGTGAACTGCTGATAGGCTGCAACTGAAAATCAGAACCTTGTCCCTTGTCTTTGCTGCCACCAGTGCTGCTCCAACATCCTTGTACTTTACCACCAACATGTGGAAAATGCTCAATGCCATGGAGATGACCATTCTCCATGATTTCTTCAACTCTATTTTTGCAATCAGCTTCTTGAATGGAAAAATCAGACTTGTGTTTGTAAACCTCTTTAACTCTTTCCTCTTCAAGAGCCATATGGTCTTCAAGCTCTTCTTCTTCATCACCGCCTACTTGATCAAACATTAGGTCAGCATCCAACCTGCTCAAGGAATCATATTTGTCCGCTGTTCGGGAAGTTTCTGTAACCACAAATTCCTCTTTAGTGGCTGCAACCACTCCAAAGAGATCATTATGGAATTTTGTGGAACAATCTTCTTCTTCAAAGACAACTTCTCCTCCAAGGGCCACCTCATAGTCTACCGTGCAACCTGGTTCTTGTTCTTCATCAGGATCAAAGGGAAACTTATCCCACACAGGTTCTTTAACATAACTTGATGCCAACACACCCGGATCCCAAATGCTAGTGGGCTGATTAAGATGATCAACTGGAAACAACTTATCATGCTCCCCTTGTAGTGATGACTCTTTGAATAAGTCAAGTCCCAATTCACTTAAGCTGAAATCATCAAAAACATTTCTCTCCAATGGCTCAGTTTGCTGATCAAACCCAAGACCAACAATGTCACCACCGAAATGAAGTGAAGAATCTTCAATGTTTGTTGTTTGAAAAACTTCATCTTCATTATCTTCTATGGAACCCTCATGAGAGAGTATGTTGCTGATTTTTTCATGTGAGACTTTTTGGGAAGTTAAGACAACAACAAGAGGAAAATCCTTCCTCATCAAATCTTCAGTATGATCTTGCATGTACTCCTTAGACTCATCACCAACATCCTCACTATAGTATTGGTCATAAGCTGGTTCTATGTCTTCACTAGTATTTTCTCCATCTTGCACTACTTCAACGAACTCATCAAACACAACAGTACTACTAAAATCTTCTGTGAAGACATTTCTCTCAACACCTCCATTGGCTGAATCCAAATTAGGATTCAAGACTGCTGCTATGTTCCTTTCACCGAACTGATCTTCATCACTTGCTGTCACATGCAATTCTAGGGAAGTATTATGAGGCTCCCCCACACATTCCTCAACTGTCAAGGTTTCTATATCAAACTTACGATCATTTTGAGGTGACATGTGCACCTTGCTTGTGCCATCTTCAATATTAGTTGACTGATTTTTCTCTTCGACATGTTCATTTGTGGGCTGCAATCCACAAACATGCACTTCTTCTTCCTTCCTTGCACCTGCAACCATGACATGTTCTGCTTCCTCCTTAATCATTTTCTTGATGTAGTTGACCATAGCCCGCTTTCCAGGGTAATAAATCACCACACAATCCAAAAAGGTATCAAATGAAACATCGTTCTTAAACTCCTCTGTCATGCTCTGATAATCTTTATGGAGTTTGGCAGCCTCATATTCACATTTCCTCTTGAACTGGCATTCTTTAGACACCTCAATCAAATCCGACTTCTCATGATTCCTGGACTTCAGGAAACGCAACATCTTCAAAACTTCTGAGAGCTAAACTGAACCTTGTTCTGGCCTCTGGTGTAAAACTGATTTCTCTGTCAATTGAACCTTGATGGGCACAGGATGGCAGGATCTTGGCTCTGATACCACTGTAATGAACCGGACCAAATTTTTTCCGATTTTTGAATGCAATTACAACAACATATAGAAGGCACCCGTTAGGGTTAGATAAATCAACAAGCAGTTACAATATAACTCTTTGCCAAGAATGCCCACTCAATCTCAACAAGAGAGAGGCTGTCATATGGCAAGAGGATCGTCAGTACAATAAATCAGAACTACAACTGAAAGTAACTCAACACCAAGTATGTGCTACCCAAACCAGAATGGAATGAGGCGACCATTTGGTGGAGATTTAAAGAAATACAAATGCAACTTCGAATAAACTCAACACCCAGAATGTGCTTTCAAACCCGGAGTGGGAATGGAGCTACCATAGGGTGGAGATGAAAGATATTACAATGCAATTCAACTGTAGATAGGCGGCAAGCCAGCCTCTTCCACTTATTCAGTGGGCAGTTACAAATATGAGATTAGCAAGAATAAGAAAGATGCTGACAGTACTACTGTTCAGCTTACAATATCAGAGATTTATCTGTTAAGCACAAGATAAGAATGTTCGCAATGCTGCAACAAAGTAAAATGCTTTCCTTAATACTCTCAATGTCTCTCCTTTCAAAACCTAACTCAAATGATATATTTTATGCAAGCTGTTATGACAGAACCAAGACTGAAAATGATAACCAGCAGTATAGTAACTCAGTGAAATGCACACAACTCACTCAAAACTGACCCAAATGACTTCAAATCTGATGCAATAGACCCTCAAGAAGATGGCGCCTAGCTTAGTTATGAGAAGGGACAGCTAAAAGTGGCTATTAATTAATGGCACGGATCCCAAAGCACTCCAAAAAGTAGGGCTTTCAAGAAATGACGAATTTGCTTTATAAAATCAGAAACTTCATTAAAAATCCCACAAATTTGCAAGTAAGGTCGCCCCAAGTAGAGAAGATGATATGACCAACACCCAGAACAATATCTTTTTTTATTTTTGATATATGAATGAAACTTTGAATCAGCTATGATATTCAACAACATCCAAAATATGATAGAAATGCAAGTACTCAGCTACAAAATGCAAGATCATCAAAACAATGCAAAACCTCACTACAAATTCACTCAAAACAAGCAAACCTCTCTACTAGGTGCTATCTCTCAAGCACGAAGTCGAGCCCAAGCTAGGAGGCATTCATTCCTCGAAGCAATCCAGCAACCATTTCGGCAGCATAACAATACTCAAGATATCAGATGCCCAAATGAAGACCCAAGCTCTCCTTTTATAACTTTGTGAAAACTCTCCAGAAGCTTCTAGAAACCCTAATTTTCAAATTTGAAGTAACTCCTTTTCCCTCCAAAGATGGCGTCTCTTTTCTCAAGGCAAATTAACTTTTAATTTGAATTAATCTTCTCCTCAAGATGGGCGTCCCTTTTCAAACATTGATTTTTGGACCTTAGAATATAATAAAATAACTCCATGAGGCGCCACCCCTCAAAATTCCCCTTTTATGAACAACTTAAAGTTGCTTCACTAGGCCAAGGGGTCTCAATAATAAAATATAACATTAAAGTAGAACATTTTAAAATCAACTGGATATCTCACCAAAAATGCTTCCCAAGGTCAAGATTGATCAAACCAATTGAACATACTGAAGATGAGAGCCAACCAAGCCGAAGTCAACAGGACCACTACCAGAAATAGAATTTACTAAAAATAGTAAATTCTTGAAAGTGCTTAGAATGCCGAACTGAAACCACCAACGCGAAGCTCTCAGAAAACCCAGAAGGAATCTGCAATCCAAATTCAACATTTCCAAGTGCAAGCTCCACAAAAAGACGAAAATGTCCTCCAAGAAGTTTGGAAACCCTAATTTCAAGCTTCTGCTTAGCCTACGAGCTTCCAGAAATAGGCTAAATCCAAATGAAGAGTGTAGGGCTAAATTGGGGACATTACATGCTGCATCATCCTCCTCAGGTCCACATATTTGTGTGCCACATATTTGCAATACGTGTCAGCAAATATGCTTGGGTCCTATTGTACAACCCCCTGAGCATCCATTAGACACTTCTGATTATGACATCAAGGATGTGGAGATTATAGCAGATCACATGTAGGGGAGTGGAGCACACCCTACAAAGTCTTCTCCTGCTAGAGACGTGGATATTGGAGTAGTTACACAGGTAACATTTAAGGTGTAAATTCATAACTTTCATTTTTTTAAATGAATATTAATAAGAGATAGTATCAAGTACTAATATTTATTTACATGGTCTATTTAATAGTTAATGTCTGAGGAGGAGCTCACACAGGTGACTGATAGCACCCTCAAGGCCATTTCATTTGGCCTCGACACACACAGTATGTATTTTCGCACTCACTCATTTACATTTTTTTATTGTATATTTGCTTGTCATTTGAATTGTCAATAATGAAATTATATATTAACTTATATGTTTATCTTACTCTCCGCTTGTAGGAAACACCTAGTGCGAGCGAGGTGTGATGCTCTCTAGACTATGGAGGCACTGTGTTAGATAAGGGAAAGGTAATTGAACTAAATTTGATTGAATTAAAATTTATAAGATTTTTTATTGATTATGCATACATTGACATAGATTCGTAGTTTCATATGTACTTGTCATTTTTTATGTACAGGCGGTTGTGAGCTATACATCATTGTTGATAAGTGCCACAACACCCGAAGGAGTAGGTATTCGAACCCTGAAGGAGGTGTTGAAACACCTCAAGGAGGAGGTGTTGAGACACCTAAAGGAGATATAGAAAAAGATCAACCTAAAGAGGTATGTGTTTATTTTATTTTGTGCTTGGTAAATATGTTCTTATTACTGACAATTCTATGCTAACTTGGATCAATTTCATGTTTTTGTTCACATATATAGATTGATGTTACAAAAGTTGGTTTGGTTAGTTCTTTGAGAGGGGTATATTCTAGGACTCCTGACCCTTCAAAGAGACGTATATTTCAAGTAATCAAGATTTCAATTTTAGAGTTCAATTATAATTCAATGTGTATTGATTTTTATGTTAATTATTCAATTTTAAATTATATAGTATAACTAATCTCAATTGTGGTTTGACTTTTTCTTGTGCAGCTACCTTTAGAGCCAATGAGTGCTTCAAAGAGGCTCCATTTTGATGATCCACCAGTAGTTTAGGATGAGATAGACATTTTGGCATGTAAATTTTGAATAGATACCGAGATGGCATATGCCACATATTGTAAAACTTTGTTTGAGTTGGCGTTGATGCCATTTTTGTATATGGACATACACTTGATTATTGGATAATTTGATATATATAGAAGTTGACAATCGAAATTTAGTTTCCTCCTCATGTGCATGATTAAACTCTTTGAAGCAATGGTTAAATATCAATGTACAATAGCATAAAAAGAATGGTTAAATATTATGTAGTTTATATTCATATTGTTGATTACATTGCATTGCACATCTTTCAAACTCAAAGCATTATTTCACATTGCATAAGTAACAACTAGATACTCATATGATTAACCCTACACCATCTGATTTTCTTCTTTGTCAACTTTCCCATGCCTTAGTAAATTTGGTGGTCCATTTGTAACCATCAATTTTTTTATATAACATAAATTCACCTTTTTCAAAAAATTAATATGGCTAGACTCCCATATGAATACTAATAATATATCATATGACCATTCTTCATATACTTACTAGCACTTTGTGTCTTCTTAGATGAGCCAAAAGTTGTTGCCCAACTACCTCTACCTTCATCAATGTTCCATATTTTAATCATTCCATCCCAAGATGTTGTGACCATTTGTTGACTAGAAGATTCAATTATTTGCAGGCATGAAATGACATCATCATGCACTTTGACCTAGAAATTTAGGAAAAGAATACTATTAAAAGTTGTGAGCTCTGTGAAAAATAGATGTTTATCTGACTGCAACACCATCTAAATATGGATTCTTTTAGAAAATAAAAAGCAAGACATAACTTTTAAACAAATAATTTAATCACAATGTATTTTTCACAAAGAAAATTTGTATAAACCGCTTCTCCATAATGGCTAGTATAGAAAATAATTGCATTGGTAGAACAAAACTCCAAAACATTTCTGATTTCCTTGATTAGTTGAATCTTAAGTAGAATCCCCACAATAATTATGTTTTACATAAACCGATAGGAAAACAACATTGCTTGGAAAGTGCATCTCTAATAATTTGTGTTCCTTGTACAATAATTTAAATACATTTGAAGAAGTTATATGAAAATATAGCTTCTTAAATTCTTCTTTAATTGGAAGGTTAGTTTTGATAGTGAGTAATTTATTTCATAGATGGATTTCTCTATTTTCTTCTTCAACATATATCTCTCTTGGGATTTGATACAACCCTGTCAAGGCCTGTCCTAATCACATTTAGCCCAAATCAAAAAGAAAAGTTCATGCATTGCTTCTCCCTACACTAGCAGACCCTGGCTGGAGGTTTTATTTGATATTGTCAACAAACATACATCTAGTTGTCTAAATGAATGGGGGAGTTACAACCTTCCCAATTAAGAGGTCAAGACTTGTCAAAACTAATTAAAGCAATTCAAGACTTATGTCATAGGATGAGAACATTTGACCATAGGCTCAATGATAAATGCAATGATCCTTAACGAAATTATTCATACAAATTTCTTAGATTTGGAATAATTCAATGAAAATCAGCCAAAACATTTAAACAAGATATTTAGATCTAAAACATTTACATATGATAAATAGATCGACACATATAAGTTGGTTGGAACAGAGTATTTAATTCAAATAACTCACTTCATGATTACAATTTTTTTGCTTCAACTGTTTTCTCATAACCAAAATTACAATGATCAAAAAAAAAATTAGAAAAATATTGGGATGCTGAAATCCACTATGCTTGGCTAATAGGGAGGTTGGATGAATCAATCACTGATTCATGCTCTGGGTCTTTCTTGGAAGACCTCTAATGTGGCTCACTCCACCACTTGCAACCTATAGGACCTCTTCCTTCTTAGGGTCCCTTGGTTTTCCCTTGCCAACCCAACTATCAATATAGATTCTCCTTCCAAGTCAAGACTTGGTGCAAACTTGAAACACTTGCCTTAGCCCTTAATCCACCCTAAAGGCTACTAATCCTCCAAATTATTGAATTTAGTTTTACAGGGGTGTGGAGGTGCTTCTAAGGTCATCAATCCATCCCACTAGGTGTATTAGGGGTCCACCTAACTCCATCTGCAGGTCGCTTTCACCAAACCCTGCTACTAGGCCTAGAAGGCTACTAGCCCTATTACGTCTCCTTCGAGAAATCAGGGTTTTCCCCAAATCTTTCCAAAGAACACCCCAAACTTTTCCTAGGATTCTTGGTACATATGCCCAACTCTCAAGGATTTTTGGGGTCTTGGGTCACAACTGGCCGTACAAAGCCCTAACCTAAAAATGAGCAAAACTAGGCCTTTTAAGCCCTTTCCTGGCTTCTGTGCAAACTGCTAAGTCTTTCCCTCACTAGATGGATTGTTGGAGTTTCCTTCTCCTTACCATGTCTTGGAAAGACTCATATCTACCTTCTCCAAAAGGTAATTTGTCAAGAAATCGACACCCCTACAAATTAAGTGCTCTGCACTAAAGTCTTCCTAGTTGGGCACTTCCCTGGCTCGCCTAGGGTAAGACTTCCACAATTTCTCCTGTTCTTTCAAAAGCTCTAAACCCTACCATATGTACATCCATGGAGTCTAGTCACTATTCCCAAAGGGTTGTACAATTTGTATGGTGGGAAAGTGAACTAACACTCCATTCTTAGAAACTATCTGGTTCAGACCAACAACAGTATGAAAACCAGAACTATTTACAAACAAAGCTTAAAAATGCACAAAGGAACTATCTACTGCTTCACAAAGCTTGAAGAACAACTACTCTACACCCTACACAAATTACAGTGCCATAATTAATCCATTAAAACAACACTTCAATGCAAAAACCAGAAAACTTTCACACAAACACAATTGCTTTTTCTTGAATTCAAAATGCTTCCAACCTCACTCCAATGCCGAGGCATCCCATAAATAGGTCACCAAAATAGTTATCCTCTCCCTTGGGCTCTCCTTGGCCACTTGTAGCTCCAATTGAGCAACATTTTCAAATATTTTGCAAGAATTCCTAACAATCCAAAACCTCATTGTGAGCTAGAACCTTAGGACACCTATTCTATGGTCAACATGACCTTCATCTGATCAAAACCAAACAAAATTTCCACTAAGGCTCACATACAAAAGAACTAAAATGGTTTTCGTAGTTGTCCTAGACAAAGTTGTCCTAGACAGACCTTCTAAACATCCTATGGCAACCTATGGGTGCTCCTGCACCATTGGAATATAGATGCAACCTTAGTGTGAAAGTTACCTCACAAATCCAAACAATTTTCATCCTCCAAACTTTAGGAAACCAATGGGGTTTCGTCGAAAAATCTCCATAACCTAAGGGTTTTTGTCCTTAAATTCAACAAGTGAACACAAGTGTCCGACTTTGCAATTTTGGATTTGTTGAGATGATGTCCAAAGATTATCCAAACTAATGAAGTTTTATTCCTTATATAGAGGTTGAAGGCCTAGCATGGGTCCAAATTTTCTTTCCATTTTCTCACATTCAAATTTGGGCTCATTAATTGCATTCTTGGTTAGTCGTGGTCATGGGTGGGGTCCATTCAAATGGTGAGGTTTTGTGAAAGTGCATGCTTGAGTGTTAGGAGATCTAGGGAAATGATTGCTTTAAGTTCAAGAAAATAATTATCCCAAGGTCCAACATCAAGAGTTCAGGCAATGGGATTCTTGGGTGTTAGGACACAAGACAATGGGGATCTAGGGGTTCGAGGATTAGGATACCCCATTGGCTCTTTTACAAACGTAAGACATCATAAAAAGGCCTAAAGATCCAAAGAGGAATGTATGGTTTGAGAAGTGGTGGTCAAGGTATTAGGGTGTTATGCGAATGGAAAGGAAAAATTTCAAAGGCCCACAAGAGAAGGAAGTGGGAGGTGGAGGCACAAGGAATGAAAGAAATGCATGATAGTATTAGAGAGTCTGAAATCCCACCCAAAGTAGGAAAGTAGACCATCTTTCAAACTCAAAGCATTATTTTGTATCATTGTTACATTGGTCTTGAGAGTGGTAGCTTAATATAGTTGTTTGAAGTGATTTCGAGGTCGGTTTTAGGGTAGTTAAGGTGTTTAAAGTGATTTAGAGGTTACTTTTAGAGAAGAGAGATGTTGAAGAGTACATCAAGTCAGTGAGAACCAAAGTGTAATATGCTTTAGTTTGTGGTACTCCTTTGTTTCTCTGCAGATGTGTGATAAATTCTTAGTTCAATGATGTTGAACAATTTTAGAAAGAAGAAAGTTGTGTCACGGTCCGCATTCAATCCAACAAGCAAAAATCAAAGCTCAGCCTCTTGGAATGAAAATGCTTGTTTGCAAAACAAATGAATAAGAATGAGGTAGTTAAGGTGTTTGAAGTTATTTAGAGGTCACTTTTAGGGTGGAAGGCTTAAAAATCCATTTTAAATGCACCCAAATACTGAATCACTGAGCTACATTGGACCAACGATTTCCTTGAGTCCAAAGTGCTAAAAGGCAGCAATCTTTGAAGGTCTATTTCTTGGAGGCCATGATACTTGTAGACTTCTTCCATCTAAGGCTATGGATCATGTTAACCATCTACAAAAACCTCTCTCGGTTTTTGCTATCTCAGGGGTGTTTTCCTGCGGTGATGACTTTTCAATGGAGGGAAAAGTTGCCAATGCAAGCAGTGTAAAGTTGCAAAGTGGTGCAAATTTCAATCTCGCAACCGTACGCACCAAACAGATTGTTCCAACACGTCCCTGATGGGTACGCTTTATGCTAGGAATGGTCCCTCTTTCACCCAAATATGTCAAATCACTCTGAGCTACATTGGACCGGGATTTCCCTTAAGAGTCCAAAGTGCTAAAAGCAGCAATCTTTAAAGGTATATTTCTCAGAGGCCGTGATGCTTACAGACTCTCTGTCTGAGGCTATGGGATTGTGTTGGGACCATATACAAAAACCTCTCTCGATTGTTGCTATCTCGGGGGCGTTTTCCTGTGGTGATGACTTTTCAGTGGAGGGAAAAGTTGCCAGATGCAAGCAATGTAAAGTTGCAAAGTGGTGCAATTTTCATTCTGTAGCTCGTACGACCAAACAGACTGTTCCAACACATCTAGATGGGCACGCTTACGCCAGGGATGGTCCTCTTGCACCCAACATACCGAATCACTCGAAGCATTGACCCACGATTTTAAGAGTTCAAAGTGCTAAAAGACAACAATCTTTGAAGGCTCCATTTCTCAGAGACCGTGATGTTTAGACTTCCCTTCGAGGCTGGTGGATCATATATTGGGACACCCATAAAACCTCTCTCGGTTTTTCCTATCTCGAGGGTGTTTTCCTGTGGTGATGACTTTTCAGTGGAGGGAAAAGTTGCCAGATGCAAGCAGTGTAAAGTTGCAAAGTGGTACAACCTTCATTCCACAGCTCGTACGACCAAACAGACTGTTCCAACATCGCCCAGATGGGTATTTTACGCCAGGTATGGTCCTCTCTTTGCACCCAAATACTAATCACTCGAAAGCTACATTAGACCGACGCATTTCCTTTAAGATCCAAAGTGTTAAAAAAGGAAGAAACCTTGAAGGTCTATTTCTCGAAACCGCGGATGCATGCATCATCTGCTCGAGGCTGTGGATTGTGCGTTGAACCATCTACAAAAACCTCTCGGTTTTTGCTGTCTTAGAGGCATTTTCTCGTGGTGATGACTTTTCAGTGGAGGGAAAAGTTGCCAGATGCAAGCAGTGTAAAGTTGCAAAGTGGTGCAACTTTCATTTCGCAACTTATACGACCAAACAAACTGTTCCAACACATCCGGATGGGTACTTTTACACTAGGGATGGTCCTCTCTTGCACCCAAATACGCCGAATCACTCTGAGCTACATTGGACTAGCGATTTCCCTTAAGAGTCCAATGTACTAAAAGGTAGCAATATTTGAAGGTCTATTTCTTGGAGACCATGATGCTTACAGACCATTCGTTCAAGGCTATGGGATCGTGTTGGGACCATCTACAAAAACCTCTCTCGATTTTTGCTATCTCAGGGGCGTTTTCCTGTGGTGATGACTTTTCTGTGGAGGGAAAAGTTCCAGATACAAGCAGTGTAAAGTTGTAAAGTGGTGCAACTTTCATTCTACAGCTCGTACGACCAAACAGAATGTTCCAACACATTTGGATGGTTATGTTTACACTAGGGATGGTCCTCTCTTGCACCCAAATACACCAAATTACTCCAAGCTACATTGAACCGAGTCAAATTAGGTGAAAATTTGATGCAGACACAAGGGCACAATCACAAACTCTTTGCAACTTGCCTATTTGAGGCATCTAACAAGATTATTCTAACCTCTTTGGACAGTCAAAAACTCCCTTAAAACTTGACAAGCAACTAAATACACATTTCCCTCTTTAACCCCCTTAAACCCTTGTAATAGTGAGAAACTAGTTTTTGTCCAATTACTCCACAATTTTCCAAAACACCAGAAAAACACATGACTGATTCAAACACCCATATCCAAGTTACACAACATATATGAGAAACAACATAGACTCCTTTGGACCAGCGTTGACTTCCTATACATTCACCCTTGAGCAGGCTACTCAATTAGCCCAAAAATGCAAAGCAACATACCTTCAAACACCACACAAACCCCTAAAACCTTGGGGCAGCAAATAAATTGCCAAGAAAACAAAGATTCTACAATTGGATTCCATTTGTACGGACCTGTAACCGTCAAATCAAAAAACCCTTATTTTTAGTGTAATTCTTGAGGGTTTATTGGATGTAGCACTTCCACAACCTTTTAGACTTTTCCACCACCTTAGAAACCTTTATTTAGGCCCCAATAGGCTTAGAAAACAAAGAAACTTCTGGTATCTCAAATATTTTTGCAAGCCCTAGGGTAAAAACTTTGTTTTCAAGTGAAAAAAACCACCATTTTTGGACCTTTAACTCTTCATTTTATTTCAAAACCCAGTTCTCCATGCCTTCCACTCTTGAAATAACGTCAAGACATGTAATAACTTTCTACATAAAGTTTTAATACAAAGAAATGGGAAGATAAAACCATGTAAGTGGTTTCCCCAAACTAATTGCCACCAAAACCATTCTTGATAGTTTAAAACCACGAACCACCCCAACGTGTAATTATGATAGCACTCAAGATAGCCCTCCACCATGAACATATCAACTAAGTAGGAACCCATAGCATTATGGAAAGATGATCCACTTCTCCCATTGTAACTCCCAAGCATTAAATGTGGGAGATGGTCAATTTCATTGATGGCAACAATTGTGTGACTCCCATTGATGACCTTCTTTATACAATGCCATTACAACAATATCCAAAGCATTCCAAAGAATACTAATGAAAACAATATTTCCCTCAACACCTCATGATTATTCAAGTACTCATTCTAACTATACAAGAGATTTACACTTCAAATTGCAAGTGAATATAATTTACTATATTTTAACATAAAAAATGCAAAACCTAATAGAAAAATGTATCAATGAGGTACAAGGATGTATAAAATCCAATCAATCAAACACAATCAACCTAACATAATTAAGGGTTGATAGGGGTATTGGATAATTAAGGGTTGATAAGGGTATGAATGTTTATCTTTGCATCTACTCTTGAATATCTAGCAACTTGGTGGTATTTAGAAATTTGTTACTCATTTTTATTGCATTGAATCAAAATGTCTCACTATTAATTTCTCTAATGCTATAAGATAAATGAATGTTTTCATGATTATAATGAATATATTGTATGTTATTAATGATATAACATGTGTTTAGTCAACTCAAAGTGGGTGAATGACATCAAATTATGCCAAACATGTGTTTATCATGCCAAACATGTTTTTATCATTTGAATGCTAGCGTATATCATCAAATTATGCCAAACATGTGTTTATTATATATAAATGGGAAATATTACAAAACCTGGCTCAAACGAGCATATCGACAGGAAAGAACCAAGAAGAAACCTTCAGTTGTTGCTCGATTAAGTACAAAAATAGACCCCTTTACAAAACGTATGAGTTTCCAAAATATAGGCCCCTTTACATTTTAAACATACCCTTTATACAATGCCAGACATTTGACCCATATTTCAAAAAACATCACTAGGTATAGATTATGCCCATACACAATTATGACCGGTTTACATTGTTTCCAATTTGAGAATTCAAATTTTACAAAATTTTCCTATTAGAGGCATTCAGGGCACAGTCTTCAACAACAGTAGTATGTTCATGTTCTACACTAACAAGCACCTGTACAAACCATCAAGGTAGCTTAGAATAACCAATCTATATTATTCTAAATGACACAAAATATGATGAGATGGTAATGCAAACTATAAAAGACGCTTAGAATAACCAATCTATATTGTTGTAATCATACAATTCTCTGAAAGGATCAAAGTTGGCTATTGTTGCAGCAAGTCCATGATCAATCATGCTAGGAATATCACAAAAGTGGGAAAATGAGAAATCTATATTGTCACAATAGAAAAGATGTTAGACTAACATATCTATATTAATCTAAACAACCCGAATGATGATGAGTTGGTGATGCAAACTATAAAAGACACATACCTCTTCGAAAGGATCAGAGCTGGCTATTGTTGTAGCAGGTCCATGATCAATCGCATGAATATCGCAAAAGTGGGAAAATGAGAAATCTATATTGTCACATGAAAAATATGCTTAGACTAACGTGATCTATATTAATCTAAACAACTTGAATGATGATGAGCTGCGATGCAAACTATAAAAGATGCATACCTCTTCAAAGGATCGAAATGGCTATTGCTGCGTACAGGTCCATGATCAATCTTGCCAAAAATATCACAAAAAGTGCATGCATTATCACTATTAAAGAAACCCGCATTGCAATAGTATATAAAATATCAAGATAAATAAAGAACACTAATGAACTTAATCATAATGAACATAAGCATTCTACCTTCCATTCTTGAAAATGCTATTCAAGTGTGCCTGAAGGGTCATCTCTTTGCTTAAGAGTATCCAATATTGCTTCATGATCAACATTACTAAGTGTCCATAGTTGTTTTGTCTTTGTTCTGGCATGATACTTCAAAAACTTAACATTTATTGCTATAACAAAGTGTGAATACATGAGAATGGTTTTGTGTTTCTCGTAGTCTTCAAATATAGGTATGCCATTCTTTCTAATCATGTACGTTCACAACCAAGTTCCTGCAACCACAACTGAACCTATAGGATACATGAAACCATTATTATCTTCCATCAGTTGTGTTAGCTTATGTTTTACCCGCACACATCGAGCCAACCAATAGTTTGATCTCTCTTCATTCCCCTGTTGTGCAACAACTGCAAAAATATGTCCTAGCTATAGTAGATATGAAAGCAAGTCGTGATCAACTAAACTTTCCATTGTGTCATTTGTCATGGATATTGTTTGAGATAAAGGAGTTAGATACTGTGGTACCCATGTATCTACCCACTCACTTGACTTTCATTGATCCCACTCGCACTAAATACAACTCTGAAAAAAAAAAGCCAACTCTTGTGTCCAAATGGTCCATGTGCCTGCATCTAAGCTTCGAAATGAATGCATCTTTGAAGAATCTTTGATTGTATGACAATCCAATCTGCCTCCCACTGTACCCTCCTTAATGAACCAAAAGAATCTATGCATTGTTGAATCAAGTGTCCCTCCTTGTGACAATGTTGAACTACACTAATCAACTATAGAACG
>VDFB02137009.1:154178-199289 GCA_007258455.2 Sequoia sempervirens
TTGATTGAAAAACATCTATAACTTTCAAACGGTATCATGTTTTTTAAATCCAAAATATGTGTCACATTCTATGCTTCGTATACTATAGGATTAAAAAAAAAAATCAATTTTATGAAGTTTTGACCAACTTAAGGTGGTCAGACATACGATTTTTTATATTTTTTAAAAGTTGTAATGAACAATTCATAATTAATTATTTACTTGGAAAAAAATTACAAAAAAATGTGTCACATCTGGACATGAGTCCTCTACTTATATCTAAAATATTATAAAAAAATATTATCATTTTATTGTGGTTAGGTTGGTCAGACAGACACCTACTTATTTTTCCCCTGAAATTTAAGTACTACTGCATTGAAATTTCAATTTTTCACCGAATAGACTTTTAAAAAAGATAAAATAAACTTAGTAGTTTAGAAACTACATTCATTTTTCCACATATTCTATTCTTACATATTTTTTAAATAATATAGATAACTTATTCAAATTTTTATGTCAAGTTGCCTAACTCTGATTTTTTTGAATTTTCATTGCCACTTAAGGGCATGTTTTTTCCATGATAATCCTGCACATACCCCAATGGTAAAAGTTTGAAGATACGCTAAGCAGAATGCAAATTCCTATTGTATTTTTCCCTAACAGATATTGATGCATTGTTCCCTATGATCAAAATGATATGTGAATGATGATGTTATCTAATGATGATCACTTGATGTCTAAATGACCTATGGCTTTGTCTTTTTATACAACACCCTAGTATTCAAATTGGAATATTTTGCACTTGGGTAGGCAATTAGTTAGAGCTAGGTTCGCTTGGGCCTATCATTAAATTTTATTTTGGAAATTTTGGGGTGAAAGGAACATTTGCAATCTTGAACCAATTGTAGAGCTGCACTTATGATCTTGACCATAAACTAAAAATAGAAGAATTAAGAATGGAATTGAGATACATTGGAGAATGGGATTTAGGTTCAAGTTGAAGAAGAAAAATTGCATAAAATACTCCATTTGAACATAAAACTATTGCATTGGAGACAAAAGGTCAAATTGAGTCCAAAATGAGTGGGAAAAAGTGCAAGTAATGCATTTTTCATGTCTACATATATTAACATATAATGTCTCCCCAATATTTAAACATAATGTTTATTATAAAAATCACAATAATATGCCACTTGAATCCCTTTCATTCAAATTTTATAAACTTTTAAAATCATTTATAATTTAAACATTTTATGTTTAAATTTTTATCTTTCTTAAATGTAGAGGTATAACTTTATAATGTGATTGTTTTCACTTGTTTTCCTCTATACAATCAACTCATCTTTTTTGATAATTTAGATGTAGGGTCTATAGGGGCTCACACCCATAGAAGATAAATACATACGTAAAGGCTAAAAGCCAATTTAACCAATATATGATAGGTCAGATATCCCAAAACAACAAGGACAAAACCATATGCATAACAATGATAAACAAAAAGAAATCCATGACACCTAATTGGCTAAATATGTGTAGGAGTAGTTGCAACACCACTATTTGTGTCAATTATCCTCACACTAGAATCTACAAAGTCCCTCTTAGTAGGCCTAATCACTCTAGGCTTTGAAAGTGAAGGGTAAATAGGATTGAAATCTTTGAAGAAAACACACACTTATGCTGAGAGTGGGGGGAGGGGAGGTCTAAATCAGCATAATAACAATATTTACTTTTTAAACTTAATACCACAATCATATCAATTTCACAATGTCAATAACATAAGATGCAACAACAATACAAGTAGAACACATGATTTACATGGAAACCCTTGCAGGAGAAAACCATGGAAAAATATTGCTTTTATAGAAAACTTACAACTTCGTAGGCACCAAACCTCAAGAAACACCAATCCCCTCCACTAAGCACCAACACAACAAGAGACACCGATCTCTTCTAAATTGGACGACACCAACCTCTCCAATAGCTGCTCCAAATCTGCACTTATGATTTCTCCAAAAATGATGTGATGAATGTACCAAGTTCTACTCCAAAACTTTCTCTAAAACATGCACAAGATCTGCCCCATATTTTGATCCAAAACCTGCTCCAAATCTGATCCAACTTCTGCTCCAAATTAGGCACAAGGTATGCACCAAAACTGTACTTCAATGCTGCTCCAAATCAGATATAGTGACTGCACAAAATCTGCTCCAAATAATGGTGTGAATTGCCTTATATAGATCACTTCTATGCTGGCATGATTTGCCTCAATGAATGTCTTCACAAATTTTCTCTATGCTGATATGATTTTTTCTTACAAGATGTCTTCACCAAAAGGGTCTTGTGGTGGTCCAATTCATCTCATAGAATGCCTTATAAATCTGCTCCAAAATTATGACAAATTCTACTCCAAACTTGCCTTCAATATAAGTCTTCAATGCTCTTCATTTTTTTTGCTCTAGGTCTTCTCTTAACTAGACTAATTTATCATTGTGTTTCTTGCTAATTCTTCACATATATTTCTGCTCCTCATCTATTGTAGATCCGCTCGAGTAATATGAATGATATTCAATAAATGGATTTTGAAATGATCTACAACAACCTTCTATTTATACATCTTTAAGAGGCACCTTCAATCAATAGTCATACCCCTTCAACAAGGTCGGAAAAGGGAGCAAATGATAAGTATTTTATTTTATTTTATTTCTTCCAAAATGGGTGCCATCTTCCATGAGGTTGGCCCTTGCATAATACATAGTTTTATTTATTAATTTTCCTGCCCAAGGCTGGGCACTTCACTCTTCTAGGTCAGCCAAATATGTGCTAATATGAAGTGTTGGTTATAATCTTTGTCTATCCTTAACATGGACGTTGAAACATGAGAGGAGTCAGCCATCTTTGTATACAACATTTGCATCATAAACTTGCATAAACTTTCCTTGCAAAATGATGTGATTTGTTTTAAATGTAAACAGGGATTAGTGGCCTTTGGTGTTCATACCCTAAAATATCTCCACCAAGTTTTGTGCAATTTTTTCTGATTTTTGAAACATAAAATGATGCCCTAGTTTTTTATTTTTATTTTCTACTCAAAACCTTAATTCACTGATGCAATTTTCTGAGTTTATTTAACTATGAAAAACAATATATTTTCATCCAACAACTACCAAATTGATAGCAGATCATAAACATCAAGAAACCAATAACATAGGCTAACAAATATGCACCAACACAAACCAAACTTTTGATGTTCAAATGTTCAAACTACTGCTATAACCCAAATTTAGCTAACGATGCAAAATAGAAAATGCAATGGGCTCCAAACATGCCCAACAACACATAGAAGTCTGTTGATATGAAGTAGCCCCAACTTATGCAATAAAATGTCCTCCTAAACTAACCCTAGTTGTGCAAAGTTACTCTAGCCAACTCCAATGCAAATTACAATGCAAACCTATGATGTAAATGACATTAAAACCCTACTAAAAGGGTGTGCTAGCTTGTTGGTCTACTGATAGGGTTTGTGACCCTCAAAAACTCTGAAGAATAACACCCAAATTGCACAATTTATCCCTTCAACAAGATGCCTAAATGTTGATGCAAAAACGGAATGTGATCCTAGCAAGAATCACCATTGAAGCCCAGGTGAACCTCTGTCATGAAGTCCTCCATTGAAGAAGCTAGGGTTTTTTCCATCTTCTCCTTACTTCCTAAGGGTTTTCGTCCTTAGAAAATTTGACAAAGTGTAGATTAGAAGAGAAGATATGAATAAGTCAATGTCTTGATGATAGTAGCGTCGAGCTTCTACTTCCAACCTTGATTTTTGAATTAAAGAATAAATTAAATGAGTAGCCTATCAACTATTTAATTTATTATAATGAATATTGGTGAAGAGACGCTTCACCTTGAATATTATTTAATATTTAATTAATCTCTCTTGAGGCCGACTTCTCTCATCCGCCACCTTTCATGGAGTCACATCATTTTTTTTAAGGCTGACACGATGTTCTTAAAGGTACGTGATCTCTCTCTCTTGTATATATATACAAGTTGCTCATTGTTCATTATTATTCATTCATACTCACATTCATTCCTTCATAGTGTGACTTTTCATAAGAGAAGTGTGAACTCAGTCAAGTGCAAATCGAAGTTTCCAGAAGGCCAAATTATTATGTTCTTGAAAGGGTGATATTGTCATCAAGATATTTCATTGTGTTGGTCCTATTGTTTGACCTTATGAGCGACCTCTTTGTAAAAGAACTTTGTTGTTTCATATTCAATATATAAATGATATATTGTTGCTAGGTTTTTCTCCCTCAAGTGGAGGGTTTTACCAAGGTATATAATGTTTCTATTTGTTTGAATTTGAATTAAATTCTTTTTATTCACATCTGATCATAAAAACTAACATGGTATCAGAGCAGGTTTAAGCAAGATCATGATCATATTTACATAAGCAGTGTTATCTTCCACTCTTGATTTCATCTTCTTGTGTCTATCTTATCTTCAAAATGGTGAATGGGCTCAAGATTGAATATAGAAGTGAAGGTGCTTCCAACTTCACCTCTTGGAAGCTTTGAGTATTGCTTGCATTGGAAGAAAATGAGATTGTTGAGTTCGTGGAGAGCAAAGTTCCCAAACCTTCCGATGAATATGAGAAGTCACAATGGAAGAAGAATGACACTAAGGAAAAGAAGATCTTGTTTGATTCCATGAAGGACCACCTTGTGGCGATTATCTCCAAGTTAAAGATAGCAAGAGAAATATTCAAGACCTTGGAGGAAAAATATGAGATCAATAATAAAAGCATAGCTCTTGCATTGAGGCAAAAACTTCATCATATCAAGATGGCAAAAGGAGATTTTGTCATCTCCTTCTTCATGAAGATCACCAAGTTGAGAGATCAACTCTCTACCATTGGGCATATGGTTGATGATAAGGATTTGGTTATGTTGGTGCTTAGTGGTCTTCCTCAATCTTGGGGGCTATTTATCCAAGGTATCAATGGGAGATCAAAGCTACCTAATTTTGATCACTTGAGGGTAGATTGCATTCAAGAAGAATCAACATTAGCTGCAAGAGGCAATGGGAAAAGTTCTACTAATGAAGAGATTCGTGTACTTTCCGCTCAATCTTCTAAGAAGAAAGAAAGAGAAGGGAAGAAAGGAAACTTCAAGAGGAAAAGAGATAGAAGATCAGATAGTGCTCTTGCATCTAAGAAGAAGAGGGATCTTTCTCACATACAGTGCTTCATATGTGACAAATTTGGTCACTATGTGAAAGATTGTCCAACTAGTCCTAAACAACATTCTTCACTTCTAGATGTGGGAGAGATCTCTCCTTAGAAGGATTCAAGTGAATTCATATTCTATTCTACCTTATCAAGAAATGTTCCAGCAGGTGGCAACAATTGGTTGATTGATAGTGGCGCTTCTCGTCACATTATTGGATTTAGAGAACATCTTTCAGATTTGGTGGAGAGAGATACAAGTGTTCAAATCATAATTGGAGATGATGCATGTTATTCCATGAAAGGAATTGAGACCTCCTCTATTCACTTAGATTCTAAAATCTCTCTTCAGTTGAGTTATGTGTTATTTGTACCAGGCATCAAGAGGAACCTTGTTTCAATTTCAGCATTGGAAGATAAGGGATATCAAGTTGCATTATCTGAAGGAAAAGTTTGCATGGCCAAAGAACTCTAGCATCAAATTAGCCCAGGTGATTGGTGTTCGGCAAGAATGTCTCTATAGACTTTCCAATCGTCCACTACAAGCTTTGTTGCATGATTCATCAAGTTTGTGTGAGCTTTGGCATAGAAGACTTGCTCACCTTCACTTCAGAGCACTTCCAACCATGGAGAAGATGGTCATAGGCCTTCCTAAACTCAGCTAGGAGCATGAAGGAACTTGTCAAGGATGCACATTGGGTAAGAATACTCAAGGTCCTTTTCATAGTAGTGAAAGTAGATCTAAATGCATTCTAGATCTTGTTCATTATGATTTGTACGGTCCAGTGTCTGTTGCTTCTTTGAGTGGTTTGTTGTATTATGTAATTTTCATTGATGAATACTCTAGAAAGACTTGGATTTATTTCTCAAATTATTAAGAATTTGAGGAAGTACTTGAGAGATTCAAGGAATTTAAAGTTCAAGTAGAGAACTTTTCCAGGAAGAGGATCAAAGTTTTGAGATTTGACAACGAAGGAGAATACATCTCTGGAAGCTTTTGTAACTTTTGTGCTGAGTCAGGGATTAAGAGAGAGTTTTGTGTTCCTTACAATCCATAAAAAAATAGTGTTGCAGAAAGGAAGAACAAATCTATTGTAGAAGTAGCTAAAGCCATGATTCATGATCAAGCTTTGCAAACCTTCCTTTGGGCCGAGGCATCTAGGACAACTGTGTATGTTTAGAATCAGAGCCCTCATCGTATCTTGGAGAACATGACTCCTGAAGAGTCTTTCACTGGTGTGAAGCCTGAAGTTAGCCATTTAATACTATTTGGTTGTCCTATGTATGTTCATGTGCCTAAAGATAAAAGGAAAAAATTAGGACCATCTGGAAAGAAGGGAATATTTTTGGGCTATAGTGAGTCTTCAAAAGCCTACAAAGTTTACATTCTAGGTCAGAAACTGTTAGAGATCAACAAAGATGTTACATTTGAAGAGGATGATGTATTCAAGAGATCTAAAGGCTCTCTCATGGAGATAGATAATGAAGACCATGAGACTCCTTAGGACATGGAATTTGAACATACTCCTGAGATTCAGAGGGAGTCTCCTAAGCCAGAAGAAGATGGTGATCTAGTTGAGCCTTTGGAACCTACTGATGGTCCTAGAGACATTGTTATTGGTTGAAAGAGACCTCTGTGAGCTAGGAAAACAATGCAGGAGGCAGAAAAGTTTGCAGCCCCTAAAGGAACATTTAGAGAAAGAAAAAGACCTCAGAAGTTTTCAAGCTATGTTGCATTGATGAGTCAAATTATTGAGTCTGAGCCTTCCAATGTTGAGGAAGCTTCAAATAAGAAAGTATGGAGAGATGCTATGGCTGAAGAGTATCAATCTATTCTCAAGAATGATGTTTGGGATATAGTACCTAGACCAGAAGGAAAATCTGTTGTATCTTCTAAGTGGCTTTTCAAGATCAAGCATGCGACTAATTGAAGCATTGAAAAGTACAAGGCTAGATTTGTGGCTAGGGGTTTCTCTCAGAAAGAGGGAATAGACTATGAGGAAACATTTTCTCCAGTTGCTCGTTATACCTCCATCAAGACTATCATTGCTATTGTAGTGGCTAAAGGATGGAATTACGTGAAGACTGCATTTCTATATGGTGTAATTGAAGAAGAGGTATACATTGAGAAACTTGATGGATTTGAGGTTCATGGGAAGGATTCTCATGTTTACAGATTGAAGAAGGCTTTGTATGGACTTAAGAAGGCTCCTCGTGCTTGGTATGAGAGAATTGATAGATACATGTTGAGCTTGGGCTTCTCCAAGAATGATGTTGATTCAAACCTGTACTTCAAGGTAATTGAGGATGAAGCATTGATCTTGGTTCTCTATGTTGATGATCTATTTCTTACAAGAGAAGAACACCTCATTATCAAATGCAAGGAGTTATCTTTTGAATTTGAGATGAAGGATCTTAGATACATGCATTACTTCCTTGGTTTAGAAGTATGGTAGAGGCCTAATGAGATCATTCTAAGTCAATGGAAGTATACAATAGACACCTTGAAGAGATTTGGTATGATGGATTGCAAATCCATGTCTACACCTATGGAAACCAATTTTTAGAAGCTTAAGGAGGCTGCAACTAGTTCAGATCTGGTGGATCCTACTATGTACATGAAATTGATTGGATCATTGATGTATCTAGTCAATACTAGACCAAATATCTACTATGCAGTGAGTGCACTTAGTTAGTTCATGTGTGAACCAAGGAAAATACATCTAGTTGTAGCAAAGCATATCCTGAGATACTTGTTTGGCACAGTTGGGTATGGCTTGAGATATTCTTTTGGTGTAGACTTGAAGTTGCATGGATATTCTGATTCTAATTAGGCAGGTTGTGTTGTTGATCGGAAGAGCACCTCTAGATGTTGTTTCAATTTGGGGTCTGCAATGATCTCCTAGTATAGCAGGAAGTAGTCTTTAGTGGCACTAAGCACCGCAGAGGCCGAGTATATTGTAGCTTGTGTGGCAGCTCGAGAAGCAATGTGGCTTCAAAAGCCCCTTACAAGATTGTTTGGACAATCATTGGAGCCAACTGTCATTCATTGTGACAATCAAACTTGTGTGAAGCTTTCTGTCAATCCAATGTTTCATGACAAAACCTAACATGTTGAGATCAAATACCACTATATTCAAGATATGATATTAGCATTGATGAGCATATGACCAACATTCTCACCAAGCCTCTCTCCAGAGTAAAGTTTGTGTACATTTGAGAAAAACTTGGAATTGTGGAGAATGAAGCCCTAGCTGAGGGGGAGACTCAATTTCAGTGATCTTTTGTGATTTTCTTTAATGCATTTTTCTCTATGAGAGATTTGAGGTGCAAGCCCTTGTCTAATGCATTTTTCTCTATGAGAGAAATTTGAGTTGTAAGCCCTTGTTTAATGCATCTTTCTCTATGAGAGAAATTTGAGGTGAAATCCCTTGTTTCCACCCCCTAGGAGTAGCCATGGTGGATGTCATGTTGAGCGACTCCATGACAACATCATGTTGAGAGAGTCTGTGATGATTTTCTTGTACTTATGTTTATTCACCCTTTGGGAGTAGCCATGGTCATGACAACATCACGTTGAGAGAGTCTGTGATGATTTTTTTGTACTTATGTTTATTCACCCTTTGGGAGTAACCATGGCAGACATCATGATGAGATGATGACATCGCGTTGAGTGATTCCGTGATGGGAACTTGTGCACATATGCTTTACCATACATGGGATTAGCAATGATGGTTGATATCACATTGAGTGAATCTGTGATGTGCTCCTTCCACATATGGGTGTAGCCATTATGGATAACATTGGATAGCTGGAAGTATTCCTCCCTAGCTGAGAGGAGTGTTGATGATAGCAGCATCGAGCTTCTACTTCCAACCTCAATTTTTGTATTAAAGAATAAATTAAATGAGGAGACTATCAGCTATTTAATTTATTATGATGACTATTGGTGAAGAGGAACTTCATGCTGAATATTATTTAATATTTAATTAATCTCTCTTGAGGTCGACTTCTCTCATCCGCTACCTTTCATGGAGTCACATCGTTTTTATTGAAGGCCGACATGATGTTCTTGAAGGGACAAAATCTCTCTCTCTTGTATATATATACAAGTTGCTCATTGTTCATTTTCATTCATTCATATTCACATTCATTCCTTCATAGTGCAATTTTTCATAAGAGAAGTGCGAACTTAGTCAAGTGCAAATCGAAGTCTCTAAAAGGCTAAATTATTGTGTTCTTGAAAGGGCGATATTGTCATCAAGATATTGCATTGTGTTGGTGCTATTGTTTGGCCTTGTGATTGACCTCTTTGTAAAAGAACTTTGTTGTTTCATATTCAATATATAAGTGATATATTGTTGTTGGGTTTTTCTCCCTCAAGTGGAGGGTTTTCCCAGGGTACATGTTGTGTCTTATTTTTTGAATTTGAATTAAATTCTGCTTATTCACATTTGATCATAAAAACTAACACAATGATCCTAATGCCTCCAAAGTGACCTTGTATTTATACAAATCTCTTTATGCCTTCCAAAAACTTGCAATTTAAATTTTTTTAATTTAATTTTCCCTCCTTTTAGGCACCCAAATTGAATTTTGCTTTTTTTTTTTATTATTATTATTATTTATCACCCTTATTCCTCCAAAAGATGTTGCCCAAGCTCATATAAAATATTGTAGACATGTAAAATTGACCTAAGACCTATTACATACTAAAAATGGCATTTTCGCATCATTGACATCCTTATCATCAAATATCACTAGATTTCACATCAATGGCATCAAAAACCCTAATTTTTTCTATTAATTGAATAATATGAAATTATTTAATTAATTCACTTTTCATCAATTTCGACCAATTAAATAAATTTTATTTATTTAATAAAGTCCTAATCTAACTTTATTCCTCCTGATTAATTAAATAATACTTATTATTTAATTATGTCACTAATTCATCTTATTCCCCTAAGTCAATTGAATTATTAAATCATAATAATTTAATTAACTCACTTTCCCTTCAAATTTGAATAATTTGAATAAACTATTCAAAACAACATCAAAAATCAAATCAAACTAATGCAACTTTGTTTGCAAAATTCAAACTTGATTTGCATGTTAAACTCCAAAAAGAATTAATTAATTAAATCAATTAATTAATCATTCTCAACCATTGATTGAGCAAACTGCTCAATTTATTTCCTAATTGATTAATTTATTTCTTGACTAATGAATCTATTTCTCAATCCCGCAAATTATTCAATGTATTTATTCAATCACACTAATCATGCAATCAATTTGCACAGATTAAGCCCATCTAAATATTTTCAACATCTTTCGACTGCCGATCAAGATATTCTACTACCCTAATCATTCATTTCAAATCAAAATTTCTATATAACAAACCTCTTTCCTCACAAAAAGGGATCAAAGAATCAATATAGTTTACACAACGAAGTGATACCAAATCAACATTGACAAAACTTCAACCAACATCTTTGATCAAGACTTACATTCTCCAAAGCTCTCGCACGCAAACAATGAAGGCTTCACATTGATACGAGCAACCACATCTTTGCGAATACACTCTGACATGAGATGGTAACACTATTTGTTTTGGATTTCATCATCATTTCTTTTTTTCAATTATGTTCTTGATTTCCTTAGTAGTTTAGCTTCATTTCGTGAGTAATGGGCATAGATCTAGATTGTTTTTTTTGAATTAGATTAGCTTCTTTTCAGTTCAATTATCTTATTTACACTCATGGAAATACCCCTTACACATTTTGTCACAACCGATGGGACCATGGTGCTTAACACCAACCATTTTCTAAGCAAAAAATCAAGTTGCAAGTTCCAAAAGCACTTTGGAAAAATCTTCACGGACTTTCTAGAAAAATATTCACGCACTCTCTAGAAAAATTTTGCATTTTCTTTCATAGTTCTGACACCTTTGACCTATTTTCGAGCACACTTGACTTGGTTTTTGGCACTTTTGACATTTTCTAGTGCATTTTCTCTCTAACAGAGGACACTTTTGACACTTTCTTATGCCTTTGCTCTTTGACAGAGGACACTTTTGATATTTTTTTGCGACTTTGCTCTCTAACAAAGGGCACTATTGCTTGTTTTCCTACGCTTTTTCCCTGTTAATCTATGTTTGAGATGTATAGGTTAAAATTTAATTTCTAATGTTATCGAGTGTCTGATTTGAATGTGAGATAGGTACTAATGTCATTTATGCAAGGTTTGCAGAAGTATAATTGATGGTTATCCCAAAAACAACTAACACATTTGTTACAGGGAAGATGAACGGACGAAGAAGTTTTAATTTTCAAAGCTTTTTAAAGTTAGAAAAAAAATTCATTTTTGTGCTTAAAATGAACCCTACAAACAAAATGCTTTCAATTTAGTGCTCTAAAATGAGTCTTTTTCAAGCTTTCTAAGTTAGAAAAATACTTTCTATTTGGTTCTTAAAACGAACCCCACAAACAAAATGCTTTCAAATTGGTGCTCTAAAATGGATGTTTTGAAGGTTTCAATTGGTTTTATTTTGAATGTTGGATTCTTTTGTTGACGAATGCTCAATTTATTTTGTTGACCACTAAGACAAGGTTTAGAACAAACACTCAATTTTTGGGCTTAAAATGAACAAATAAATTTTTGTCTTGCACCTTTGCTATCTCATTAATTGATATCCAAAACACTTCTATTGGGTGCTTTAAAAACAACCACTATTATATTGTATACACCTAATTTTACTTTTTTTGGGATAGCATCGCTTGAGGGGCTTAAAAAGAACATTGCAATGAAGTGCATTCCATGTTTGACAAACTAGGTGACTATCCTCTCCCCTTGCGCCTTTTTGGAGATCTTGGGTGATGAAAATCATTTTGAGTTTCACACTTTTTACTTCAAAGCATACCCTTTTAGAGGGTCTTCCTTTTGAGACACATCCCACATTGGAGAACTCAAAGGCAACCCAAGCGGTACTCTATTTTGGTTTGCTATATAAATTATTGTGGGTGTGAGGAAATTTCTCACCCACCTGGTGTTGTTATTCTATATTGACGAATGCCACCCCCAATATTTATGTGATACGTCAAAACCTGCAAGGGCTAGGAGGCCTCTTAATTGAGTGAATTGTCACATGTATAGACATCAGAAAATAATCTCCCCAAGACATGACTAAGAAGCAAATATTTGTAGAAGCTACCCCTTTTATCCAAAACATACTCTGAAGTGGTGCATTGGAACTCTAATTCTAAGAAGTTACTTACCAAGTCCAACTTATGGTTGAGCGTAAATAGCCTCTCCATTCATTGTATGTAAAATCATCCCTTTGGGGCATGAGATAAGCCCACCTAGGAACAAGTGTTTATCCCTAGGGTGTACTTTTTCTTCATAAAAAATTGCCAAATATGTTTGGTTACTTTGAAAAACATCAAACTCTTTGCTTGAATTAATAATGAACACATCCAAACAAGCACTTAACATGGTTTTGAAATGGAAAACCCCTTTAACTTAGTGTGAATCCTTTGAAAAGAGCCATCTATTTGTACTCCTAAAATATATCACAAAACAATATCTTTGAAGGTTTTTGAATATCTAGGCTCACATTTCAAGTCGCATTAAGGAAAAGGTAAACATTGGAAACTATAACTTTTAGCATTTCTACTTCTGTGAACTTTGAGTTGTCATGGAGGGAAAAATGCTTAAAGTATAGATACCTAGGGTCTCACAAGTTTTAATTGTCGAGTTGCATGGTATCACTTGCCAAATCTCGAAAAAAACATATCAAACAAAATCATCCAAAACTGCAAAAATCATCAATGCTGCTGCCAAATACTGAAACTAGAAAACAAATTTGAATAGAGGCCACTTTTTCTATTGTTCCTATCACACTTACCCAAAAATTGATCGCACTTTCCATAAAAAAAGCTCGCTTTTTCTCTTTGTCCCATAATAGTCATTGATGAAAATTTGTTGCATTTAACAAAACCAACACAATTGCTGTAAAACTGGCCACACTTGATCTTTTTATGCTACACTTGCCAAATATTTTTTAGTGCACTTGCAAAAAAACTATCTGTACTTTCCCAAATAACTCACTTTTGTTTGTGTGAATCACCACATTGAGAAAACTACATATGGAGGATGCATTTGAAATTCTTGGTTGCAATTGCTTTTCAAAATTCAACGCTCTTGACAAAATCTTGGTTGCAGTTGTCAATTTTTTTTACTTTTTCCTCAAGACTATTGCTCTTGCTCTGTCATGCTAAAAAATAGGAAAACAAACCAAAGCTGGTTATGACATCCTTGTTGAAACAAAACAATTGGAAACCTAGATAGGTCATATAGTCCTTCATCCACTCTCAACATTCCATCCTACTTTTGGAAATCAAAATCAAAACAAACAAACTTGGATTATTTACTCACTCACACTTCTAAGATATCAATACTTGCTTGAACCTCAAAGCTAGTTCAAGTAAGTTTTTTCACAACATATCCTCTAGAAGAAGTGGTACATCGATCCAAGCCTTTCAACATTTTGAGGTTCCAAGAATAGCATCATTCCAAAAAAACACTCAAACCTTAGGGTCTTGAGCTTCATAACAACCGTACCCAAACACCAACACTTTCACCTTATGACCATTTGGTGACTAGTTGATCCAATTCAACCTTTTCCATAGTTAAGAGTTACAAAGTATTCACAAAAATCTTGATGCTTGTTTATGACAACCATGCATTCACAACATAGAAAAAATGAAAGTAGAAAAAAGAAATACTAGTATACCCCCAACAAAAAACCACAAATGACAAAAGTGACCCATAGGGATATAAACCAAGTGACTTTACAATAGGGTATTGGGCATCAAAATGTCCTAAACACGCAACCATAATATCCCCAACAAAATTTCAACATCAATCTATTACCCAAATCACTCTTACCAAGGGTCACAACCTCAAGTAGGGAAAATAAGTCTAGAACATCAAATCACCCTAAATTAACTTAAGAAAAAGATTGAGGAACTAGAAAAAAATCAAAATATGGCACATCGCCAATACCATGTTCAACATCTAAACATTGCATATCCACAATAAACGAACATCATTCCAAAAAAACCTCAATATCTACATCAACAAAACTTCCAATATCATCAAAAAATTGATTCATATCAACAAAAAAATCATCAACCAAAACATCAAGTGAATCAACAACAACAATGGTCACAAAATAAAAATCAAATTCATCAACAATATTAAACTTCAAATCAAGAAATTCCATCTCAAAATCCATTTCCACCAAAACCAACCTTACAATCAAACCATACTACTAAATGTGAGTACACTCCTTTAGGGGAGCCAATTGAGGGTGTTCTAAACCAACTAGTCAATGCCAAACTTATCACACTTCCAAAACCGCCACAAAGTGGTGAACCTAGCATTGAATTCCCATGGTACAATGACAAGATCTATTATAAATACCATAGAGTAAAAGGTCATGATGCATCAAAATGTCTCACACTCAAAAAAATATTCTAATACCTTATTGATCAAGGAGAAATAGCTATTGAAGATGACATCCAAGGGTCATTTACCAATGACAACATTAGCAATATCTCAAAATCAAAAGTTGAAAACAATGACTAGGAGCTATCTATCACTAATCACATCGACAATGTCTCTACATCATCTAGTGAGTAAGAGGACATAAAACAAGAATTTAATCCAAAGCATGATCAAAATAAATCACCAAAGTCTAGCAATGATCTAGTCCAAGATTTATTGATATCATCCAACCTTATGGCAATACAAATTGATGATCAAGAGACTCTTAATCCCACACTTATGCACAATGCAGAAAATCTAAGCCAAGAGCTATCACCCATATGCCCACATTTTGAGAAAATCTAAGGATCCTTTATAAGCAATCCTCTTTTTGAAATTGATCCATGCCAAGAGCAAGAACCAAAGCATATTGGAGATAATACCACACAAAGTCAAGATCAAGATTCCATATCATCAAAATACTACAATGACTTGGTAGATATCCTCCAAGACATCCAAGGTTTTCCAAAAGAAAAAATCCATACACCAAGCACACATACATCTACCCATGAGATGCTTACTCCTAATGGACATGTAGATGATCTTCATCCAAAACAAGAATCTCATACTCTTGATATCATAAACAAGGAACAAGAGCCACCTACTCTTAACATCTTTACACATGATCAAAGCACAACATAATCTATAGACATGTATGAAATTGATCAAGAAGAAGCATTAAAATCATAAACATCCTCCAAGTAGGTTGAATACATCGAGCATGAAAATATGGAGCACAGTATCTTAAAATCAACAAAGATAAATAACAATCCTGAGTAGCAGAGCATTGAGTATACAATAATCAAAGAAGCACCAATATATTTTGAAGGGCCATCAAAATCTGATATTTCACAGGATCAAGTTGAAAATATCAATCAGGAAGTTATCCCACATATGAAGGATCTTATCAGTGAAGAAGCTATCACATTTGAAGATCCACAATAGAGTAGAGAAGGATTAGCACCTTGTTTCCAAGGGAAGACATATCCTATTGAAAATATTTTTTTTCAAAAAATTCATTATCAAGATAGAGAATTATGCCTATGTGAATAGGGTATCCTAGAACCAGCATAGATTATTGGTAATCTTAAGCATCAAGGTCTTGGTTATTAGGCAATTAAGGGACTAAACATTTCAGCGATACCTCTATAATATTGGGGGAAACTTTATCTAATGCAAACATCAACATAGAGAACATGAAGAGCCCTTATGATGACACTGCTACCAACACTACAACTAGCCATATCATGAATCGCCATGCATGGATATTTCAATCCTTTGATTGGGACCAACAATAAGAGAAAAGGCTATATCCAAGAACAAATGAGTCATTGAAGTAGAAGAATCAACAAAACAAAATGGATAATAAAATTTCAAATGGATACAAAAGAAAAGGAAAGAAAATCATCCCTATCAAAATCCATTAGTCAAAGAAGCTATGGGGAAAAATCAAAAAGGGAAGTTCATCCATCAAAAAAGTCCAACAATGCAAAAGAAGGCTTCAAGAGCAACCTACAAGTTATATCAAGACATTGGTCCCAATCAAAACTCCATATTCACCAATCATTGCTCATCATCCCAAGTTTGGAGAGTCAAAGATTCCAAAATATTGATCGATGCATCTGAATTTCTTTTACCTCAACGCATTTTTCCATCCATGATATCCAAATCTAACATTGACTAGGTATTAGTAGCAACTCTTTGTCATAAGGACTCTAAGGGCAATCTATTGTGATGTGAACATCAAGGTAAGATTAACTCTGGTACCAACAAGGAAGATAAGAATTATCAAGGGTTACATTCAAGCGCTTGTATCCTAGCAAAACAACTCCTCCCAGTAGGATATCGTTGGCATGTCATGACAATAACAACAACCATATCAACACCAGTAGCATCTACATCAGCACCACTAGGTGGTTCAACATGAGCAAAAAAATTTCACCATAATGAAAACCTAGTAAACATGTGTCTTGTGTGACATTAAAAATCAATAAATCAAGAAAATAGTCAAGAGAAAAATCATCCTCCAATGAAAACCACTATGGTGGCCCTTTGGACAAGTACCATGATGAAAACCTAGAAAATAGGTGTCATGTGTAGAATCAAGCATCTACATGCACCATTTTAGGTGGAAGCATCTCAACTTATCCATAGCAAACCCAATCCATTTTTATCCAAATCCAACTTACCTTGATCTTGAAAAATGTTTGGTGTACACCTTACACTTGCTTATGGAAAACATCTTGACATGGGTCACTATCATTGATCCTATCATATCCAACATTATTTGAGCCATGAGGCATTTTCCAAAGGGGAATACTCTATCCAAACATGTTATAATATCACAAGATAATCTATTACCTACATTGCTAGAAACTAGGGGGCAAGTACTTACATCTTTCTTTAGAATAAATCTTGATCTATGTCTTCTAGCTCATGTTGTGATCTAGGAATTATCCCAACAACAAGGTATACCACTAACGCACTACCCAGGTAACCTTCAATACAGTTTTCCCCAACAACAAGGTGTCCCACCAACACACTATTAGGGTAACCTTCAATATAGTTTTCCCCAGCAACAAGGTGTCCTGCCAACACACTAGTAGGGTAATCTTCAAAACAGTTCATCCCAACAACAAGGTGTACCACCAACGCACTATCACGGTAACCTTAAAAATAGTTCATCCCAACAACAAGGTGTACCATCAATTCACTACCAAGGTAACATTCAAAGATAACAAACAACATGGATTATTCCTTCACACAAATTTCTAAGATATCAACATTTGCTTGAACCTCACGGCTAGTTCAAGTAAATTTCCTACAACATATCCTCTAGAAACAAAAGTGGAATATAAATCCAAGTTTTGAACATCTTATACCCTAAGAAAAAGGGTAAAAATCCAAAATAATCAAAAAGCAAGAAAAATGGTAAAGAAAATAAAACATTCTTTGAGTGAAAATCACTTTGTGGCACTTCTAGAACAGGTACCATAGTGAAAACCTAGCAAACAAGCGCTATGTTTGAATAAGACTCACATCATTATCTATTGGTACTATCCAAAGCATTCATCCATTTGTCTCATAATAAAACATGTATCCAACCATGGCTTGTTACTAATTAAGGAAAGTAGTCTTGACTCAAACTAGAGGCAACTTCCCAAAGCTAGTCATGGATTAGATCTTTATGCATCCTATCATGGTCAAAAACAACAAAATCAAAAACATCTGAAAAACAAAAAAATCAAAACAACTTTGGATTATTCCTTCACTCAAACAGTCTAAGATATCAACATTTTCTTAAACCTCATGGCTAGTACAAGTAGATTTCTCGCAACATATCCTCTAGAAACATAAGTGGAATATCAATCGAAGTTATCAATGTTGTTTGGAAATCCCAAAAATAGTTCATGATTTGAGTCAACCAGTCAAATTACACGGTCTCTACATGTACAACGTAGGCAAGGCTTATCTTTGATCAACCCCTGAGGCCTTAGGTCAGTCCCCTTAGGTTTTTATCATGCTTTTGTTCAACATAGTCAAAAAATACAAAATCCAAGAACATTCACAAAACAAAAAACATCAAAAACATTCAAACCAAGCGAGCTACAAGCCTCTATGTGTACAACGTAGGCAAGGCTTATCTTTGATGAGACCCCAAGGCCCTAGGTTAGTCCCCCTGAAAACAATAAAAACATCATAAAATTCAAAAAATCAAAAATAACTACTCCATCATCACAATTCGCAATAAATTTTTCATCCATAATAAACAAATTGTCATCTTCACCCTTTGACAAAACAAACAAACAAACAAACAAAACAAATATCAAAAGCTATAACTTTCAAGCAAACAATCACAAAGCTTTGATTACAAATAGAATTAAAAAAATGCCAAAGTATTAACTACCTATCCTTTGATAATTCACCAACAACATCCTAAGATATTCCTTAACAAATTCATTCCTACGATAGACATGATCAACAACGGATAATAGCCTAAAACATAAAAACATATATGACAAGTGATAGAACAACTCTTTTTTTTAATCTTTTTATAGTCTCATATTTATGATTTATTTTATTGACTCATTCCTAGGATCTCTCGAGGATGTCCATAAGGATTTAGAGAAAGAAGGAATGGGGAAATTGAGCACCATTTTTATTTTCTATTTGTAAAATGCTTTTGTAAATACTACTATGGCGAATACTTGTTTTATTGAGTGTATGGAAGTTATGTTGAAACAATTTGTGTAGCAATTGCATGTTAAGTATTTCATACCTCTCTATGTAAATGGTCTGAAAAGTTTTAACACAACTCAACCATATACTTTAAACAAATTTTTCGTATGTCTAGTATGAGCAAGAATATTCTTTGTATGTCGAGCCAAAGTCCATGCTATGGATACATAGTCACCTTGGTTATTCATACCCTAGTGCGTCGTATTTGATTGCTACATCAAATAAGATTGTTCAAAATGCGAAGTCTCCAAGAAAAGCGAAAGAAACTCAACAACTAACCACATCAAATTTATATCCATCATCAAATATTTATTCTAACATTCATCCTACATCACAATATCATTAATACCATATCCATCCTACATCCACAATGTCGTCAATACATATCATGATGATAATAAAACAATGAAAACATCATGTATCATGTATAAGGCATACATACATCATATATCAAAACGATATATTGATCATCCATCATAAAACATCATATGATATTAAATATGATCAATCCATCCATCCACATCATATGTATACATCAAAAAAAGACACAAAAACATGTATAAACTTGCATCATCATACATTTTCATCCATAAATCATCACATAAACACATAGTGAAGTCAAATCAAAGCATTTATATCTCATATATATCATCATCAAAAAAGAATGTCATAATACATCATCATCATCATGGAAAAAAATGTGATAGGATAAATACAAAAATATACATATGTACGAAGCCTCAGATGGTCTGATAAATATATTTATATATATATATATATACAAAATAATGCCTACAATATAAGTCTCTGAATAACATCATAAAGATCAAGTACAAATATGACACTCCTCGGCAGGAAGAGGGGGACTCTAAAGACTAGGTTGTGGATCACCCTCTATATATGGATATCTGATAGACTTCCCCCTTGACTCGGTACCACCCCCTACAACACTAGGCTCTCCAAACCATGGTCATCACTGCGCTCGAGGAACAAAGGAATCATACAAAGTTTGGTAATAGGTAGCCCTCTGTAGCAACTAATCTCACTCAACACGAAGAATTTCATGCTCTGTCCTTTGACTATCCCACTTAGTGGTAATAGCCTACAACTATGTCTCAACAACAAGATGATTCCCAACTCTGTGTCTTGCTCTACCCTAAAACCATCTCACTCTTGTTGGGAAGTGTCTCTCTCCACTGTCAATATAACACTCTGCACCTCTACAACCTATTGCCACTTGATCTCTACAACTAACTATGCACCTCCATCCCCAGGTGGTGGAGGGGGAATTGGAAACTATCCTTGATCTACCTACATCAGATCACCCTGTGCACCGTCCTATCAAACACTACCAAGCTCTTTTGCTAAAATATCTAGGCAATCTATCTCTCCACGCCGACCTATAATGCTTTCCCTAGCAACTATGAGATCACTGCCAGGATCTATAAATCTCAATGGAACACATCATTCCCATCACTGATCATAATCGGGTGTAGTACCCAGATCTACTAAGCCCACTAGCCAACCCCATTTGACTAGGGAAAGAGCTCTAAATGAAGCAACAACATCATCTCAATTAGCCTACAAACCCCATACACAGACATCTTTGGTGGTCTGACCAAACCGAGCCTCATAAGTATTTGCAAAGATACCTTGTTTCTCTCCAAACTATCTACTCCCATGCTCCAACATCTGTTCAATGCATATACCCCATCACATAGGAAACTAATGGCCTTTCCTATCAAGAACAACAAGCCTTGACACCAAACCATAGAGAACAAGGGAAATGGGATCAACACTGCCAAAAAAATGCTAAAACTATCTTTGATTGTCGAACCTCCAAACATCTCACACCAAGAACATGACACATAGCACAAGTGCCCTGTCGAACGGAGTATGTGAAGAGCTCACCATGAATAGGAATGCACAGGATCCTCCAAACATCCTCAAGATTAATGGTGGCCTCCCTAGAAGGTAAATGAAATGAAGAGGTCTCCGAGTGCCACCTCTCTACAAGTGTAATAATCATTGTACTATGGCATCAAATGGTGGGTGTGTAACAAATGCAACACAATCTAAAAGCATCTAGGAAATCTCACTCTAGCTCATGAAACCAGACGAGGTTATTAGGATAAAGGAGAAATATCTATTAGAAGTGATGGTTACAGGGAAGAGGAAAAGGTTTTGTAGGTAAACATTTTAAGTGTAATCCATATGCAGATCACAAGAGTTGGGAGTGTCCATAATATTCCAAAGGAGGTTACATAAGGCCTGAAAGGAGGAATCAGGTGGTGCAAGAAAATCAGGAGAGTGCAAGATCAATTTCTCCAAGAAAGGAAGAACCTGAGTTAGGAGAATCTCTTTTGTTCAAAAGATTGTTGCTGAAACCGCCAAAGGAGAGTCATGAACTAGTACAAAGGAAGGCTCTATTCAAAATGAAGTGCAAAGTTGAAGGTAAGTGCTACAAATTAATTATTGATAGTGGTAGTACATATAATTTAGTGGTTGTAGAAATGGTGGATAAGATAATACTTAAGAGAACTAAACATCCTACTCCTTATATTTAGTTTATTGGCTTTAGAGAGGGCATAAATTGTTAGTAGATGAACAAGAATTATTGGAATTCTAGATTGGAATTTATAAGGATGGTGTGATTTGTGACATCATGCCTATGGATGTGTGTCATGTATTGCTTGGTAGGCCTTGGTAGTTTGATCATAAGGTTGTACATTAAGGGAGGAGTAACACATATACCTTTGAAAAGGATGGAATCAAGCATACTTTGCTTCCTATGCATGAACAAGAAGAGGACAGTAGTAGTAGCAATAGTAGTAAGGTGATGTTGGTAGGAAGAAAAGAGTTTATGAATGGCATAGGTGACAGTGAAGTTTGGGCAGCCATTGTTATTTTGGAGGATGCAAAGATACATGGAAATTTGGAACAACAGTGTCTAGATGAATACATGGGCATGAATCTACACGAACATAGCGTAGATAAGGAAAAAGTGCATGTGGAAAATGACTTGGTTCTTCAAATTAAGGTGGCTGAGAGAGAGTGGCTTGAACTGACAGGAGGTGAGACTAATGGTGCAACCGTCAATTGTGAGGTACGATCTTAGCTTTCAAAGTCATTGGATACAATTGAAATTGATTTTGATGCATATGCAATGATTGCAATGGAAAGGGAGATGCAAAACAAATGGGAAAAATGGGACAATGAGAGGTTAAATGGAGAGTGGGAACAATATATTATAGATGATGAGATGGGATGTGGAAAAGGCATTAGTCCAATGGTTTGGGATAACATGAAGCCGGCCAGTGGAATGAACATGAAGAGCATATGGAGAAGTTCGATGTAAGGAGGAACTAATCTAGCCATATGCTAGAAGAAAAGAAGTGAAGGTGAAGGTTGTTAGCATAAGGGGGTATGCTGCAAGTACATGGAGTTTGAAATGGTAGTTCTACTACCCAACTCCCTTTGTGAGCTACAGTCACAAACAACTCCCTCAAGGAGCCTGATGCAGGGTTATCTTTATTATGGCTTCCAATTTTGATTTTGGTTTGTATTTTGTGTGTGGTGTAGCTTTTGGTCTTAAAATTCTTTCCTTTGTTTTTGGTTTTTGTTTGACATGTGTCATGGTGCTATTGGAAAGCATGTTCCCATGAATATTGTTCTCCAAAAAATTATAAACTGAAACCAAAAGAAAAGAAGACAATTTTGAACAGTTGAAGGAGAAGGCATCACCCCATTTTGGGAGTAGTTTCTTCCAGGAAAATGATCAATCTCCTTAGGAAGAAGATATAGATTTGATCTACACTAGAGAGACAACTTTGGGATTGGTAGCAGGTTTGTTTTGGAATTGATACAAATCATACAGTTCGTTTTTGGTTTTGCGTGTGAATAGGGGTGGGTTTGTGAAGATAATGGTGTCACCTTGGAAACATGAGCGTAATGGTTCCATGGCTATGAAAGGGACTGGAACTTTAGATTGAGAGAAAGCTGAACCAGTTGCATAGGAAGAAACAAAGACAATGATACAAGAAGAGGCAAGGACAAAGTGTAGTTGTCAGCCTAGGGGTAGAAGCCGATTTTGTAGAGAATCGATTGAAATTGTATTAATTTTTGTTTGTTGAATGGAAGCAATTCATTAGGAATTGGTGTAATTTTTCTTTGACTTCTATGTTATAGCATGTAGCTTTGTTCACTCAAGATTTGAAACATTGGCTCTATGGGTGATAGATTTAACTAATAATGGAAAGGTCCTTGTCACAAATTTTCTTTCTTATCACTTTGTAGTTGATGTATGATTTCATGAATTATGAATGAGTTCTTTGAGATTTTGATGCATGTTCTTGAAATAAAGAATGGGTGCTGGCAAGAAGTTGAGTCCACTTTTTGGCCAAAATGTGGAAATGTTTTCCCTGATTTTCAGAATTCGACACATTTGACCTTAAAATTTGAAGCACTTAGAGATGGAATCTTGAAAAGAATTTGATTTTCAATAGGCATTTCTAAAAACCAAATTTTGAAACTCACTTTTTTTACCATACCATTCATGTGTACGTCATCCATATTTTGACCTAAATTATCGTATTTTTCTAAATCCTTTTGGGAAAAGATTTGTAACTGTAAGACCCCACCTTGCATATGATTAAGTAAAACCATAATCTATTTTATGTACTCCCAAATAGATGGTAAGATGTATTGTGGATGATAAATGGTGTGATTATTTTACAATATTCTTTCATTTCATTCTAATATTTTACTGATGCTACCATGGAGTTAGGACTTGTAAATTGTGAATATGAGTTGATATACGATTGTTTCTTAGTTTAGCTATCAGATTAATGTGATATATGATTGTTTCTTATAGTTTCATTGGTAATGTACAGGAAATGAAGAGTGTCGGTATGAGAAGGGAAGACCTTTGAGAGCACATAAAAAAAAGGACTTTGTGATCATGAATTTGACCTCCTTTTCGGGGCTTAGAAATGAGTAAAGTTGATATGTTGGTAAGTTAAGGGGTGAGGGTTGTTAATAAAGGAATAATTGATTTGTGTAAGGGTTGGGAACCCTTATCCAAGTGTGAAACTCGGATGGAGCCTTAAATGAGCTTTTAAAGTGGGTTGTTGGTTAATTTCTTGTATTAGGATGCAAAAATAAACCCCCTAGGGACCATACCATAGTGGTAGGGGCCAAGAGGGCACACAATAGTGTCCCAAGGACATGATTTGTAGTACCCCTCCATTTATGCTTATGTTTTCTGTTGCATGTATTCATACTGTTAGACTTTGGTGCCTTGTTTGGATATTTTGGATCGCTGATTTTGAGCGACAGTGGATTTATTTTGTGACATGATGATACATTGTATGGTGATTACTAATTTCAGACATGCTTTGATATAGCGTAGATGTTTACTTTCAGATGATTATTGCTATGTATATCTTTATGATGGACTAACTGCTTTTTAATTCGTCAGTCTGATGTGACATGTATTGGTGTGGAGAACGGAATTGCATCACTCGCTTGCGAGTGCCCTTTGATGTTTGTGATTTTCTCCGCACGGTGTGCTTGTACAATGTATTATATATATATGCATGTTATTGCTTGGTTGTAGGATTGTAGGTACATGACACCGACTCCACCTAGTTACTCAGGTCTGAGCGTGTCAAGACTCAACAGATATGTTGATTGGGAGGTAGTAGTCTAGTTTATCCTAGTCTAGTCTTTAACCCGGTCATAGTACATCGTCTGTTTAGTCCAGAGTCATAGATTGTCTTGTCTGGGAGGTAGAGTCATAGTTTATTATTCTTTAATTATTGTTATTTAAATTAATTTTTAAATGTTGAAATTAGTTTTACATGTTATTTAATAAATTAATTAGTTTGTTTGGTTAAATAATTTGATCCTAAAAGATTAAATCTATTTAATTAAATAAATTAATTGATTAAATTAAAATTGTTTTTAAATGTGTGTAAATAAATTTAAATATTATTTGTGGAAATGGCATTTGAATTGTAAATTAATTTTGTATTTGAAAATTGGAAAATTAAATAAAATAAATGCATGTAAATTTGAAAGGCAAGATTGTCGAGAGGTTGTTGAAGATATTTTGTACTTCTCGACAAGTGTGCCAGTTGCATTTATTATTTTTGGGTTGAGGAATTTGTTCACGGATATTATTTTGGATCTGGGAAATACAGAGGGGTTATCAATTTTCTTCACGGGAATTGAAAGGATAATTTGCTGTGTAAAAATCAATTTTAAAGAAGTTGTTACTTCCTCTGTTTTGGTTGTATATTTGTGGAAGATCCCTTTGGTGGGAAGTTCTTTGTGATTGGTTATAGCTTTTCTGTGGATTTGGGGTTTTTCTGGAAAGCTTTGGGGAATTGCACGCTACAGGCAACAAGGCTCTCTTTTCTATAGGCAATTTTCAAGTTACAGGTATTTTTCTATGTTTTAATTTGTTTCCTTTTGAAAAAGAATGATTTGGAAAATATTAGTTTTGTGTTTCCTGTGTTCTTCTCAGGAATTTTGTAAAACTCTTGTTTAAACAGTAGAAAATTCTCAAAGAAGTAGGAAAGAACTTTGAAGAATTTTAAAAGAAGTTTCCTGTCAAATTTAGTTATATGTTTCCTGTAGGATATATATTTGAAAAAAAATTAGTTGTGAAAGAAAATAAATTCTCTGTTGTTGAATTTTAAATCTCTGGAAAATTTGTGCAAAATGTTAATTTTCTCAATTACCTGTTGAAAACTTTGTTAAAAATATTTGCACAGTTACTGTAGCTTAAATGTTATTTATCAGTTATATATATATATATATATACAAATGTATATATATATGTATATATATATAAATGGTTGAGAATGTTGAAATTTGCATTATTGAGCGAATTCAGAAAATCGTCGTACGCGATTTAAAATTTTCGTCAATTTTTAATTATTGAAATTGTTAATGTTTTATACTGTTAAAAAAAAACATATATTAAACCTTCTGTGAGTGGCGCCCGTGGCGGGGTTACCCGCAGCCGTCCCCGCAGGGGGATGACGGCGAGGGCCGAGCCCAGCGCCGCCCTTGCGGGCAGCGCTCAGCTCAACCCCACAGCTGAGCCTGTGGGGCGGGCTGCGAAGGCAGCCCTACCCACATTGTGCGGGTTAGGGCATGGCCCTAACTTCGAATCCTGTGTTTAAAACCTGCAGATTTTAAATTTGACTTTTCTTTATTAATAATTTTTGGCAATAAAGATTATATATATATTTTATATTTATTATGTATATACATATATGATATATGTAATGTATATTTTTAATAATATATATTATATATATAATATATATATATATATATATAATATTTATAATTATATATTTATTTATTGATAAAATATTTGAAAGTTTTATTATGTTTAAATGAGATATTTAAAAGAGTTAATTTATTAGATATAAATATTTAAATAATTAATTATCTTGATTAAGATATTTGTGCTTTGAATAGGTTGTTAATCTGGAGTTTATATTGTTTTTATTATATTATTTGGTTATGAAAATTAGGTAAATTGTAGATCTGATTTTCGTTTTTCATGGAAGATGGATAAAATCTTAGATGTATAATTTTGGTGCTCCAAATTATTGTTTGAATTGGATTTAGTATATCCTAATGTAGACTCTTAATATTTTTCAATTTGCTTTAAATCTTGTTCTTTGTTGGGCAAATTGGGAAAGTCTTAAATAAACAAGTCTTCCAGACCAATTGAATACCGTGGGGATTGTGATTGTTAAGTTGAATTTATGTGTTGGCTAAGCTGTGTACATGGTATTAACATGGTGCTTAGATACCTGATATTTGTGAACATAGACATTGATGTTCGTTATGAATAGTGTTGAAATTGTATCTTGTATGTTTGATTACTTTGTAAACCTTAGTCAAGAAAACTTAGAATTCCTATGTTATGTTTAGGGGAGTGGCTCTATGTAAGGGCCGACACACAAAGTGGTGTCAGGGTAACTTACAAAGAGTTAGTAAGTCAGTGATAACTAAAGAACACAGTAGTTAGATTAAAATCTTTAACAAGATTAATATGCCTCACTTAGTGACTCTTGAGCTAGTACAGTCTTGAGTATAAGATGAGAAGGCCTAGAATGGAAAATCGGTGTCTTGTTCCTTCAAAAGACATTTGATTTTGCAATGATTTGCAATGGGCCCGGGTTTCGTAAGAGGTTACCAGGGTAACCCAAGTTGGGGGCCAGAACCTAGGAAGAAACACCAAGGTAACCTTTACAACATTGTGATGACACTCCACCTAAAGTAATAGTTTACCGTGTGTACTTAGTACATTCGATTGTCTAAAATCTAGAAGCAATGTAACCATCAGTTAGTTATGTACTTGTGTCTAGGGTTAGTAGATTATGTCTAGGCAACCATATTACTATCTCCTAGCATGGGGGGTGGACCTACGGGTACCACATGGTTGGGTGGAACATGCACCTTACTCCGTTGGGTCCCCAGTTTATGATCATGGCAACGAGAAAATCATGGATGGAGAGCTCGTACTTAGATACAAATGTACTTTCTTTATTGCATTATTGTAAAACTTGTATTGTAAAACATCCCTCAATTGTTATGAGGTGAACATTGTAAAATGTAATTATTATTGAACTACCTCATCAGATAGATGAGTATTGTAATATCTTATCAAATGCAATGTAAGAAACATGTATGTACTTTATATTATCTTGAATGGAATTTAATGTTATGTGATGTTTATTTTAAGTTTATGATTAATTAAATATATGCAATGCGAAATACTAAAGTCGTCTATGGAAACTCAAAGTAGTGTAACGTCGCATAACTTAATGAATGTATGCAACTAATTAACTTAATAATTATACTTTTAAAAAAAAAAATTTATTTCACCTTTATACACAATTGCAACATTCCTTAGGTTATTATAATAGGGCATTACATGATTTGACCCCTGAAAAGTCCTCATATTAGAGAGTGACGAATTTTGATGGAGGAGGGGGTGAAAATATTGAGGGGTTGTCCAAATGCATGTTTCCCTCTTGAATAAGAAAGAGACCCTCATTAATGGAAGGAGGTACACTCCACACCTCCCCATCTAAAAGGGTTGCAAGTTGAAAATCCTATATATCTTGGAGAGGAAGGAAGAGGAGGGTGTTACCCACTTCTCCTCTTGGAGAACTTCAGTAGAGGTGGTAGGAAGAATGGGAAAAAGAGAAGAGTCCACTCCTTGGGGAAAGATAGTGATCAAGGTGGCTATGCTTGGAGAGGAAAAATGGATAAAAGAGTTCAATTTCTTCACCTAAAGAAAGAGATTCACCCTAAGAAAGAGATAAGTTTTCCTATTTTCTTTTACCTTTGTTTTCTAGTTATAAGGAGGTGACATATTGTATGTATCATGGCTGAAAATAGGAAGTAGAGAACTTGTATGCATGAAATCTATGCCATGTTAGTTAAATTCCTTTGTGAAAATGAGAAGACTCCATTATCATCATGGAGTTAGAATAATTCCTTGCTCGGGGGTATGGCTAGAGCCCACGAGGCTCCATGATGCCATTACGGTAGGGTGGAAAGCAAGCCTTGTTTTGTTGTGTGTCAATCAATGTAATTCTTAAAATTGATTTGTAAGGTGGAAAGTTTTTGTTTGTTATATCATGAAAGAAAATGGAAAAGAAAAGAAAAGAAAGCAGGTCTATATTCTTGACATGGTATCCATGTTGTTTTATTTTAGTATTGGGTGAAATGAGAAGTTAGTATATTGTTACTCCTCTCTTTCCAAGCATGTATGTAAATGCAGTTGACCCTATAAAGAATTTAAATTGTGTACAATATATAGATTTCTGTTGTTAAAGAATACAAATATAATAAGGACGGATAAATAAATTAAAACAGTCTGCACATACATAGGTTACTAAATCACAAAGCAGTGAGCATGCAGCCGGTGGGAAGATATATGTTCTGAGGTACAATATTTAGTGACAAGATTTGTTTATGAGAAAAAACAAAATATATATCATTTAGAAGTGACAAATAATAAATTTATCTACATAAACAAAATATATATCATTTAGAAGTGACAAATAATAAATTTATCTTAGAAAAGAAAAGAAATTGATAACAAAATGATCAAGTCCACCTCTTTTGGTAGGAAACACTTCTGTAATGATGAGATGCTTTACATCCTTCGACAATTTTTCCTGCCATACACCCTCCCTTACAAGCCTCTACCCCCAGTGCACCTCTACTTAATGGATCTTTAGGGAGAAACTTTATACTAACTATGCTAAGCAATTTGAAGGTAAATATGTTATTTAAATAAAGGTAATATCAAGAAGTTGAAAATCAGGGGAGTGAGACGTTGGCCACTTCCAGCGCTCCTAAACCCTCATAGCTGCCACCACAAAATCTGTATTGCATTGCCAACAAAGGCTTGTTAACCATATCCCTGACTTTCGTTGCTTAACTTAACTGCAAAAGTCATTAATAAACAGTAAATCTTTAACACACTAAATCATGTTGCACAGTCTTCAGAGAAAAATGGTGAGGATTTCTAAAATACCACTCCAATTTATTGCTTCACTAGTCATGTCATGGAAGGTAGCAAGTTGGGCAATTAGCATTGAATAACATCTTGACCGCAATCATAGAAAATTTCACAATCAATATCTACCCCTGTCTAATATAGTTTTGAAACCCATTTATGCACCTGGCTGCCTTCAAACTCAACCACCCATGTCATCTCCCCCGTTGCTGTTGTATCATGTAAACCACCTTTCTATCTGGAGCATAGCGATATGGGTTGTACTGCCCAGCGTGCAAGTATGGAAGACCAACACCATTAATAGAGGACTCAAAGTTTAGTTTATAAATGATTTGACTGAACTAAACTCTGGCTGGCCTTTTGTCCAAATTTAAAGGGAATTTAATGTTTAGATTTTGAAAGAGGACAAATTTATACGAGATTTGAAGGGAAGAAAGAGGGCGTAGGGATTGGTCCATCCTTCTCACAAGTAAATTAATTGTAGGATATGGACTATGGTCAGGTGGTTGGTGAAGAAGTATTTGAGGTGATTCTCTTTCATTTAATTCTTCAGTGTATCAGTCATTCAGTTAAAGGAAGAGCTGTCAATCAAGGTTTTCTATTGCTAAGAAAATAAACCATTTTTTTTTTAGGATCTGGATACCACAAAGTTTCTTACACCAACCTCTCACCTGTGTAAATGCAGCAATAGGAGACTGTTAATGTCAGGCACTACAAATAAACCAATAAAAAATCCAATAGTTGTAAATAATTTTAGGGTAGCAATGAGTTTAACTGAGAGTTACATAACCCACCAACCAAGGCTGTAGCGTAACTCTCCCCTGGGCACAACAAGAAATATTAAAGGTTGTAGGAATTCATCATCATATCCGACTCATAGATCTGATAAATCACTTTTGATACTAGTAAATTCTATCAAATCTGCCCTCCCTTATCATAGCACTTCATGTCATTTATGTTGACCGTAAGTGTTGCTGAAAAAAGAAAATAAATAAATAAATTATCAAGTACAACTGAAACAAAAATTTAATTCCTGTCAATGCCTCCTTATCTTGAGAGTAAAAGCATTGCTGCACCTAAATTAATGATGTTATAAATGTAGTTGAAGGACCGGTGTGTAGGTGTTAAATAGTTAATGATATTATTTTTATATTGGAAGAAGTAAAAACAATTTACATCAACAACTGAATTGCAAACAAAAATTTACATCAGCAAATGAGCAGCAAAGACTTTACATCAAAACCAAAGAAAATAACGTAGTATGAGCAGCAAGATGTTGTAGGGCAATCATGGACAACAGTAATTACAGTCCAAAAATGAACAATCTTTATTAGTTCAACCAGCTATGTGGGAATAACATTAGTATGGTCAATAGGAATATTATTATTGTGAATAGATAATATGAATAACATTATTGTTATTCTGAATTAAATATTGTTATTATTATTTTGTTTAAATGCTATTGTGAATATTGAGTTGGGGTTAAATAATATTAGTATTGTTTGAGTTAATAACAATAAATTGAAATTAAATATAAATATTATTATTATGATTAAATGATAATCAATTATCAGCAATGTCTCTATTTTTAGAGGTCTAAATGTTGAATAAACAATGACATTTTATTTGGTATTAATTTTAAACATTTAAATTTAGATTATATATTATAACTGTTTTAACGATGTATTAATAATCTTATCCGTAAGGATTATTTGTTGTATTTTTTTATAATAATAGGATTAAAGAATAATTGAAAGGTAAGTATTAATATGTTCTTAATACTAATAGTGGAATTGTTGAATGAATAATAGTTTTATTATCATTGGTTCATTGTTCAAATAGTAGCATTATTATTATTAATATTAATACTTATTATTGAGTAATTAATAATAACATTACTAAAGTTTAATGGTGAGTCAAATAATTGGATTCTCTCCTTGACTTGGATATGGTATGATGTGGAATTATGCACTAGAACAATAAGATAATATTAATCTTATCATAAGAAAGATAATTATAATATCAATTCTTAACATCAAATTATATATATTTTGTTCATACTTTATTAATAACATTGATGACAAAGATCAATGTTAATATTATCACACTTAAGAGTAAGGTTAAAGAGAAATTTTAATCACCATGAAATGATGTTAAAATTAATATTATGAGCAATATTAACAAGCATTTATAAAGGCATTATGAAAGGTCTTCAAATACCATTGGTTATAATAAGTAGTATTAATACCAATTGGAGAGAAAGCATTAAATTATAAACGATGGGATTGATAATCGTTACATTAATTCTAAGTTCAATTAACACTAGTATCTTAGGAATAATAATAGTAATAACAATTAAGTTGCTTCTCATGGACATAAGAAATATTAGTGGAATCACATTAGATTCATTGCCAATGCAATCCTATGTGAATAAATTTGTAACAATACATTTAAGAGAATGTAGATATTAAAAGGTGCAGGACATGTATATTTAAATGAATCTAAATGATGACAGGTAAAGTGATACTATTGCTACTATATGTAAGAAAAAGAAAAGAAACACAAAGTCATAGATAAATAGATTATTAGGGTGTTTTTAATATTAAATTAATATTGGCAACACATTCAATATCTAGTGAAAATTTATTGTGATAGAAGAAAAATCAAAATGGCATTAGTATTAAAATGTTAGCATCACATGTCACCAAAATTGGTTTGAAACAATATCAAATCCATTGAGGGTTGAGTCACATTATGTTAGGGAAGTTAAAATTTCTACTCGACGTGGCCTCAATCCTGGTGTTTGAAGGTATAAGCTAATGTGATTGTGCAACATTAATCTGTTCAGTAAGGATTAGTGGTCATAGGCTATGTTACAGTGTTAGTGAGCTAATGCTTGTTTTATTTAAAGGAAAAAAAAAATGGTTGGGTTTTTCTAGTGAAAGTTTTGGGCATGATAGTAACTCATTGAAGCACGTTTTTGATATTTTTTGTAATTTTTTATTGTTGAATTTTTATTAGCCATATTTGTCATTTTGAAAAATCGCCATGTACATCACGCATAAGATGACCTAAACTTGTCATTTTTTTATTTTTTTTAAATTGAAAATAATTGTCTGAGGTACGTTTTCATGCAATTCGTTTTACAATTTTTTTTTAATAAAAAGTTATTAAAATACTAAAAAACCCTAATATTTCAAATTTATGGACCAGTTTCATCAAAAATTAATTGAAAAATAGAAAAAAAAATTACATATTTGGAATCTACAGTGTCTCATCTCTAATGGGTTTTAATTTTGTCAAAAATTTCTACAAAAAAAGTCGTCAACCATATGTCAAAAGTCGGTATTTTTCTGTGGCATTGTTAGGACCTTCAACTTGTAGGTCAAACCAGGTTGAAGGCCTAGGTTCAGATCCCCAATGCTTTTCCCAAACCAAAATACAAGCCAAAAACCCAACCACAAACCAAGCACAAGTTAATTTTTTAGAAACGGGATCCCGTTTCACATTTCACAATATTAAATGTTCAAACCATTGACATAGAAACAGGATACCGTTTTATAAATGGAATCCCATTTACTACAGAATCCCAATTATAAAACAGGATCTCATTTATGCTTTTTACCCATTTTATATAAACGGGATCCCGTTTCTGTTTTTACCAATTTTATATTAAATGGGATCCCATTTTATATAAATGGGATCCCGTTTCCGTTTTTACCATTTTTTAATTTACTGGCAAACTTTTACTGTGAATTTTGCAACTTCACATGTACATTCGACTGCGACAATTTGAGCTAGTTTCTATCAAATTTTGTCCTTACAGGTCTTCAACTTGTAATTTGGATTGATTTTTTGAACAAAGGCATCATGTAAACAATATTTTAAGTGGAATTGTGTTAGTTTTCTACTCATTTGGAGGAAAAAAAGAGGAAGACTTTTTTCTTTATAAGTGTTCAACTTGCAATTTGGATTGAATGTTTGAAAGGAGGCATCATGTAAAGAGTTTTTTAAGTGGAATTGTGTTAGTTTTCTACTCATTTGGAGGAAAAAAAGAGGAAGATTTTTTTTTTATAGGTCTTCAACTTCCAATTTAGATTGAATGTTTGGAAGACTTTCACTATTAACATTCATTTGTGCTTGAAAATTTTATAATCATGGGGTTCACAAGCTCGTAATAAGAGGAAAGATAGGAAGGCATTGAATCTTGAAGAAATTCAAGCAAGGAAAGATAAAGAAGCAAAAAGGAAAAGAGATAGAAGAATGAGGATTCAATCAATGAATAATGCTGAAGCATCCAATTCCACAACTATTGAAGATAAAACCATTGAGGAGACCATGGTTGTAGATGATGCTAATTTGCAAGAAATCAATTTGGAAAATAATATGATTATACAAACAAGTCCTAGTATCTCTTTAAATCCCTCTTTCAATGGTATGGAGAATGTTTGAAAAAGCACAAATCCAGGTACGTGTCTTCAAATCCACATTTTAGTGAAATGGATTTTTTTTTTGTAGAAGTTTTACAAGATGTTGGACTTAATGATGTTGACATTAATAATATTCAAAGAGATGAAAATTTTATACAATTTGTTGAAAATAAATTATAAAATGAAAATGAAAATTGTTTAAATGTTGTTGAAAATGAAAATGAAAAATCTTTTGTTGAAAATGAAAATGAGAATGATCATTTTGTTGAAAATGAAAATAGAAACCATTTTGTTGATGAAAATGAAAATGAAAACCATTTTGTTGATGAAAATGAAGATGACAATGAAAATGAAAATCCAGAATGTGATGTTGAAAATGAAAAAAAAATATTTTTAAATTGAAAGTGATGTTTTGGATAATCTTCCTAGTAATATTTCTTGGAGACAAATAAGAACACATGCCAATAGATTATACAAAAAATTCTTTTATCGTAAAAAACTTGTATTTCAATGTCAACTAATGATGCAATTGATGAGAATGCAAAAAATGAGAAAAGTAATGAAAAAGTTAGGCTTTTTTGTTAAACCAAGAAGAAAAGATCAATCATTAAAACATGCTATGTCTATTGTTGCTAGTTTCATTCAATCTACTGGAAAAAATAGTCGATCTAAAGATAAAAATGCAGTAGGAAGAGCTATACCAATTGTTATAGTTAATAAAGAAACTTTGAATAAAATAATGGTAAGCAATATTAGTGAAGTTCTAAAAATACATCCTGAAACATTGCTAAGAGCGGAAAAAGAAGAGAAAGTATAGAAAATGATCCAATTAACCAATGTTGGAGTTTTAGTGGCTGACTCCCAAGGTCTAACATGAAATTTAATGTTCAAATGAAATCTTTAATTGAAAAATATTGGCATGATAGTACTAGGGTATCATCTAATGCTAGAGATGTTTTAAAACTAAGAGTGGGGTCCAAAGTTCATGATCCTCATCCAAAACACCTATTAGATACAACACAAACTGAATTTTATAGAAAATTTTATGGTGATTTAGTGTTAATTGGTAATATTAAAATAAGTCAAAGGTCTTTTAAAAAATGTAAACCCTAGTATGCAAAAATTAATAAGCAACAAATATCTTGTTGTTGTAAAATGCATGTTCAATTTCATTATTTTTATGATGTTTTTCAATATATACATTATACTTTGTATACTAACTTGATTATACAAGAATGTGGTACTAATATTCCACCTAAAACAATAAGGAATTTTATTTCAAGTTTGTTTTGTGAAAGATTTAATGGTAAATTGTTTTATTCAAGTTCTTGTATTTCTGGACTATGCACTAGTTGTGGAAATCTTTCATTCTTAAGATTTTGTATGCATGAAAGTTTTGATAATGATTTTGGACAACAATTAGTAGATGTTAAAAGATTTAAGAATGTTAACTATTCTTTAAAAGATGGAAAAATAGGAAAGCATTGTGATTTAGTTATAGAAAAATTTATTGTACATGCATTCATAAGTAAATTTAAGAATAAGATTGTACCAAAATATGTCATGCACTCTCAACATGCTTGATCGATTGATGGCCAATTTTGCGCATGTAGAAAAACATTTCCAATTGGTACTATACTATCAGTGGTTGATTTTGTGGAAAACTATGCTCTAGCTCCGCAAAAGGAAATTCAATCATAGTATTATAAGTCAATGCAAGTAGTTATGTTTGTCCATATTTTTTATAGACATGAAAATGATAGCATAGAGGATGATATAAAAGTTTTGAGGGAGTATCATTTCTATTTGAGTGACAACCAGTTACACTCGTTAGAGTCTGTTCAATACTGTTTCAATATATTTTATAGAAATTTAAGAGAAAGAGGAATCCAGATGACAGAACACCTCATATGGTTGGATAAGTGTATGGAGTAGTTCAAGAATGCTCAAATTTTCTATTGGTTAAGTAGGTTTCACAAGGAACTTAATGTCCAACATATGTGGAGGCTTTTTTAAGCTAGGCATGGTAAAGGAGAACATGATCGAGTTGGTGCGTGCGTTAAAAGAATTCTTTCTAGAGAACAATTGAAATTTGAGGATGCAATAAAATTTAAAGATGCACGTGGCATTGTGGATTGGTGCAATAAAAGATTATCTACACCTGGTTCCAATGAGTACTCTATAGTTCATCAATTCTTTTGGTTGGTTGAAGAAGAGAACATTCTACCTAGACTTGATTGTAAGACAATCAATGGATCTACTAAATGACATTCATTTAAGAGTTTGAATGCAAGAACATGGACTATCTAGACAAGGAGCTTGCATGCTTTTTTTAGTTTTGTATTTTAGGAGATTGGGAAGCATGTGAAAATAGAGAATGGGTTGAATAGTGGAAGCAAAGATCATTGACACCTACACAAGCACAGGATCACTATGAAACAACAATCAAAGAAAATGATCAAGTGTTTGCATCTGAAGAGTATGAACATGTTTCAGACCTTGTATAAGAAGGTAATTTAATTCAATTTATTTCATTTTATTTCACTTTATTAAGTTATTTTGTAATGCTAAATTATTTATTTATATACATATGAATGGCTGTATGTAGATTGGTTAAATTATATGGACATATGCAACTTATTAAATTAAATTTTGTTTGTAGGACATGTGTATGTTGTTGTTGCACTTGAGGGGAATGAAGAGGAAACAAAATATTGGTTGGCTTGTTGTGTGGAGAAAAAACATAAGTTAATAGCACATCAAGAAGATGATGGTGGCTATCATTATCCAATAGGTATGGTGATCCCCTTAAGACACCCCCTTAAGCAAATTTTGATAACAAGTTTTTGATCCCCTTAAGAAAATTTTTAGAACTTCTTTGATCCCGTTAAGAAAATTTTGAGAACTTCTTTGATAATGGTTATCATGTTTTCCAATAGTATTGGTGGTGGTTGTTGGCACTTGGCTATGAAAATACCTGATAAGGAAGAACAGTCTACTTGCATTCGAAGATTATGAAACACATGAAAATATTATACACTACTCACATTTGGTGGTGGAAATAAATATAAAACTAGATTTTTATCATAGAAGACCTACAAATAAAGAGCTATGGACAATTTCTATGGAAGAGCATGAGACAATCATAGATGCGTTGCAAAAAAGAGAGGATGAAAATGGTACAATGGAATAAGTAAATATAGGTAAATATAGTTTTAGTTTTATATTGTCCTTTTAAATAGATTAAATACATGTTTTGATATTTCTCAAGTGTGTTATTAGTTGAAATTGATTTAAATTTTCCTTTTATAGATCCTTAAGCCATCATCACAAAAAGGAGAGTCCATGCAGATTCAACCTAGACAACATGGAATACTTGGTAAAAATAGGTAATTATTAGTTAAATTATATTTAAATACATGTTTTCATTATATATTGATATTGCTTGTACATTAATAGTTAAAATTAATTTATTATCCTTTTTTGTATCCTTAAGTCATCATCATATTGATCTCATACTTTGAAACAAAAAGGAGAGGATGTAGATTCAACCTACACAAGTGTGGAATAATTTTAAATATAAGTACTTGAGTTGTGTACATATAGATAGTTTTATATAAATTAAAATATGTATGTTTTGATGATTTCATTGATATTGCTTGTACCATTTTGATATCAGGTGGCGTGAAGACCTACAACATTCTAGGCGCAAGTTTCAAATGTTCTTGAGATGGCATAGCCAAATTTTGTAAACATTGTTTTGAGTTGACATATATGTACATACACACTTACACAATTAAACATTTTGTACAAATTACAAATACATGTACATACACAATTATACTTTATGTACTTTTATGTATCAAAATCAATATTCTATATATTTTTTTTGTTAAATGTGCATGTTTTCCTACTTTGAAACTTTATATTTGATTGTATAATCACTAAATATCATGTATAAATTATTGTTAAATCAATATATCAATTGCGATTAAATATAAGACATGTACTTTGAAGTATTTCATCCCCTTAAGATGTCCTATTAGGACATATCCTATATATTATACTTAATTATATCATTTGTTATGATGAGTCACCCTACTTTGAAACTTTAAATTTAATTGTATAATCACTAAACAACATGTATATTATTGTTAAATTTGGTTGCCTTGAGCAAATTCACCAAATTTTGACTTCTTTGATCCCCTTAAGACGTAGATGTTGTATTAGGACATATCCTAAATATTATACTTAATTATATCATTTGTTATGATGAGTCACCCTAAAGTATAATACTTGTTTGTATCACTTAATATTTATACTTAATTATACTCTTCTTTGATCCCCTTAAGATGTTGTATTAGGACCCCTTAAGACATCCCCTTAAGATGCCGTATTAGGACATATCCTAAATATTATACTTAATTATATCATTTGTTATGATGAGTCACCCTAAAGTCTAATACTTGTTTATATCACTTAATATTTATACTTAATTATACTCTTCTTTGATCCCCTTAAGATGTCAAATTAGGACCCCTTAAGACATCCTATTATGACATGAATTAAATAAACATTGACACTATTTAAATTGTATAGAATGTGATTGTTTTGATGAGTCATCCTCAATTATAAGTTAATTATATCAATTGCAATTAAATATGAGACATGTACTTTGAAGAATTTCATCCCCTTAAGACGTCCATAGGTGAAGATGTTTGCTATTATTCAATTTGTATTTTGAAATCATTTGGTTTAGGATGCTATTATTTGTTTTGAAAACTTATAAATTAGTGTTATTTGTGGAACATGAGGTCAAGAGGACTTTTCTATTCTTAATTTTTCTCTAGCACTTTGCATGATTTGTAAATACAAGAGTACATGATTTAATTTCAAAAATTTAGCCTATTTTTGGATAATTAAGTTGTATGATTGTTCTTTAATTTTACGTTGTAAAAGAACTAATAAATATGGTGTATACTTGTAGAACAATTTTATTTTTGAAAAAATCGTTGCATTTTGATTGGTATTTATGTTTAGTTTATATAATTTATTACTGGTTTTGTTCTCTAATCTTATATGGTATTGTTTATTTCTTAAAATTTCACCCTTTGTGGTATATAAACGGATTGCTTTCAAATTTGTAGATTATGATTTATTTTCTTATTTTATTAGATAACCTATGTATTAGGACCCCTTAAGACATCCTATTAGGACATGAATTAAATAAGTGAGCATTGACTAATTATCACTAATTATTGAATGTATATCATGTATATATCATGTATGGATCACTAAATTTGTAAAGTAAAAATATTGAAATATCTATTAATTTCAACATTAATTTCAAATTGTATTTAAAATTAAAAAATAATAAATTCCATTATTTACAATATATTAAGTCCGTGAAACCAATATATATATTAAGTCCATAAGAGTGCAACCCATGAAATAAAGTCCATGAGACAAAATATTAAGTCCATGAAACCAATATATATAGTCCATAAGAATACAACCCATGAAATAAATTCCATGAAACAAAATATTAAGTCCATGAGAAACCAAATATGTAGTCCATGAAATAATCGAATACAACCCATGAATTCATTTCTAACTCATATCGTCTCTATAATCAAGAGACCTCTTCACACCATGCAGACTACACAGATGACTTGGACCACTCTGTATAAGAGAAAGATGAAATCAAATGTAAGAAGATTAAAATTGATTTAATGGAAATTTAATTTATAATTCATCATAAAAGTAAATTAGCATGGTATCTCACCCTGGATGCTCTAGTGCGCTTGGACCAACCTCTAAATGCTTTGAATCAATTTACATTTACAAGAGAAAGAAAGTTGAAATTAGATCAAAGTCTAAAATTAAAAATGATTTAATTCAGTTTAATTTATAATTTATCATATTTAAATTGTACTGTAAGAGGTTGTGCACCCTTTATTCCAAGACCTGTTTATACATGCTTAGCTACAAGATGTGTCTCATGCTATAAAAGAAAAAGAATGTTATTCAATTTTAAATTTAATTAAAGTTATTCACAATGTATAATTTCTAATTGATTTTAAATATAATCAAAAATTTAAATTACCACATGATGTCTGGCTGCTTTGCATGTCCTCTTGGAGGTGTAACTATGACTGATTCAAGGCAGAAAGTGGCAATAACAAAGTCCTACAAGGTTAAATTTAAAGCATGTATACTTGAATTAGGTTAAAATATATATTCAAGTTTGCACATTTTGTCTAGAATTTTTTTTAAACAACCTGAAATTCAAATGACTCATGAGTAGTAACCAAATCTAATATTTTTTTGATCCCCATTATCATTGTCATGTCAACCTAGACATACATATAGACATTTAGTTCACTTATAATATTTACAAGTGTACATGCACATTTGATATATAGTGAAATTAAAAAAATCATAATTTTAAAGTTATAATAATGTAAGTTAAATAATTTATAATATAAATATATATGCCCTTGATCTAAGACGCTCGAGAGTGGATGAGTGCTTGGCAACCCCTCAAGTGGAATCGACGTGGAAGTCGATTAAGTCCCCTGAACCAACATAAATATTTTAAACATATGTTCATGATTGAATTATAAATTATAAATTCAAGTTAAATAATTATTTCAGATAAAATTTAAAAAATTGAAAACAAAATACCCCATGAGGGTTTCCAACTTTGATTGGTGTCAACATGTATACTTGAGGTGCAAATGAATGCCCTATCATTAGTGCCATCTACACCAAACAATTTGATTGTTAAAATGTATTATAATTTTTTTTTGATATATATGTTCATTAAAATTCTTATAAATTGAACATGTAGATGCATATTTATACTTGTGTCACACTATCCTCAGGGTGATGCTCTGCAGTAAGAAATTCTATGAATGAACTAAGGTGACTAGATGATCCACCAAAATCTCCACGTCCACCCGAACTAGGTGTGTCCTGATCAGGTCCATAGCATAGCTAATGGAAACTAGTACATACATGTGGTGTTGACACTCGTGGAGTGGTAATAGGACCAAATACATAAAATTCTCCTCCATCATCATGGTCTCTATGCTCCCTAGTTGCTATTGTAGAAGCATGCTTATCAAGGTCTCCTACGAGTGTACTGAGGGATCCTAATGTCGATACCACTACACATTGATGCATAGGTGTGGGAATGGTAGGACCAAGAGGAGAAAAAAGGGGTTGCACATGCATGGGGAATTGGGGATCAAACCTTTCCCCTAACCTCTATTGTGGCATGCCACCACCAACACCCTGAAATCATTTAAAATCAAAATAATTGGGCTTTTTCCCCATAACAAACTCTACATATAGTTTCCTCAAAAAATATAATGGTACCTCTAGATTAACATGTGGTGGATTTTCAAATACCATATGCCATCAATCCCAAAAAATTACACTCATTTGTGGATGTATACAACACCTCATGGATATTCTAGATTGTGGTAGGAATGGGCTGTTGAGTATTAGGGTCAATAAAATAAGGAGCTCGATGGAATTTTGTTATTTTTAGGTCTTAAATTTGTTTATATTAGAGACCATCTGCATAAAATTGTCTCATCTCCTCTCTATCTCGTAATGCCTAAGTTAGAATCAATAGTCCTAATGGAATCAACAATGTTTTGCATCACAAATGAAAAATGCCTCACATGTGATGGAATCAATGCTTCATTTTGCATAGAACTAATTTGGTTTTGAATGGATTCCACATGTTCATTGATATATGCTCGCAAGTAAGCCTCATCTGATCCAGCGGGTGGTGGAGGTGGGATATGAGGTGGAGGGGGTGGAGGGTGAGGTGGAGGGGGTGGAGGTGGAGGTTGTTAAGGTGGTGGATTGATGATATCATCAATGTCAAATTGATCCATGATATCTATATATAAGTTTTCACCTACATTAAATTATACAAAATTAACATACAAACTTACAAAATTACAAGAAATAGTTAAATTTTAAATGTACATGTAAACTTGTTTAAATAGGATGTGCATACATATACATACACATACATACATTGATTGAACTTGAGCATGTGCATACAAATTTCAAAATTTAAGATGTGCATACATTTAAAATAAAAAATACGATGGATAATGCATGCATACATCATTCAACTAAACTATGTGTACATACAAATTTCAAAATTTAAGATCTAGAACTATGCAATTTTAATACATGAACATACTAAAAAATAAACTTGAAACATTCACAAAAAGCTCATTTATGTCTAATGCATATATAAATTACATTTTTCCAATAGGAGAAATCATGATAGTAGATAGTCATAAAATATATACTATTATAAATTCATCATTATAAGTTATTATATTCATAAATTCAACACTAAAAAATATCCATCCAACCAAAATCATAAATTCATCACTAAAAATATCCATCCAACCAAATTCATAAATTCATCACTAAAAGTATCCATCTAACCAAATTCAGAAATTCATCACTAAAAATATCCATCCAACCAAATTTACAAATTCATCACACAAAATATCCATCAAACCAAATTCATTAATTCATAACTATAAGATCATTGTCTTAATTTATAAAGTGGTGCGGCTCTCTACTGCATCTCTTCATTTCTTTGTGTTTTCCTTTTCAGAATCAAACTTTCTCCTCCTGTCTAGCCATCATTGATGCTCATCTAAGACCCCATCCATAGCCCTAATAGCATCAAAAACATTTTTCATGTAACGCCCGTCATGTAAACCCCAAAGGACAACAACAATGCATACATTTTTTTTTTAAATAATACAAAGTAAACATATAAAGAACCATTAAACATAATTACATTACATGATAACATCATAAACATCTACGTTCTTTGGGGCATGCAAGGTCACATCGCATAAAACCAACCCATAACGAAAGTTACTTATAAAGTTGAATAACTTATCTAACTTTACATCCATCATAGACATTAAAATATAGGGTTATAAGAGATAACATCCATACATTCATAAGCATAAATATATAAATACATCACATGGTACAAGCCATAATAAATCTCATAAATCATGAATGGTTACAAGGGTGCATTTATAATACATCATTTTTAATACATTACATGTTCACAATACATGAGCTACATCAAAAACTCTCATACATGTGGGATAGATACATCATACAAAGAATATCTAAAATACAAGATGAATATATGGTACAAGCTCCATCTGAAGGATATTGTGTAGAACGAACATTGATGGGGAACCCAACGGGTGCGAAGCACGTTCCACCCGACCACGTGGGTTTTAGAAAAAACCCACCCCCTATGCTCGGAGGTGACAAGGAAGTGACCACGACCAAGAATGCCAACAAGACTAACTCCAAAAATGAATAGCATAGTAACAATAACTCCAATAGCAACAACAAGATATTACATAGATCATAATTGACAACAACCAAGATCCAATCATAATAAACACAAGGCCATAAAACACATCATAAATAAATCAAAGGCAACAACCATTAACCACTTCCAGAGGTAAGTAAGAAAGCAAAGCATAAGGGAAACTAGTGGAGAGTGTCATCGCATAGTCCTACATAGGTTATCTTGGCCCTTCCTCCTACATGAGGCGCTAGCCCCCATCTATGGTTATCATGACCCTTCCTCCTACTTGAGGCTCCGGCCCCATAGGGTGACTCATGTGGAGCCGTTAACCTCTCATGAGGACGAGGTAACGAATTTTCCAACCACGGCCTTCTCAGTCTACCATTAGTCTATGATAGCCCTAATGGATAGACGAGGTATCCAAGATTATCTTATTGTGGTTATTACTACCCTTCCCCCTAAGTTCTATTATTAGATTTTCACTTGTATATCTAACTCTTACGTGGGTTATCCTGTGCCCTTCCTCCTATTTGAGGCGTCAGCCCCCACGAAGAGCCACTCTCCCTGGAGACCCCGAAACATATACAAAACCGAGGGTTGTACCACATAAAATGAACATTAAAATCTCAACAGAAGAAACATGTGAGGCATTACCCATCTCGCTAAAAGCACATAATCAGAGTCTCAACAATTCTCGTACAACCCTTTCAAATTAATGATACCAAATAACTTTCCACATCAAGAGCACTTGAAAAGAGAAAAATAAATTAATAATGAAATCAAGCCTCTGGAAGCCTAAGGTACACGATATCCCTAAACAGGTTCCTAAACCAAACTGGGCTCCCACATCAAAAAAAAACCAAAACAATAATATAATGATAACAAGAAAACCCAAACAATTTACAAGATTTCAAACTTGAAACAACATAATAATTTTACACAATGATAAGCAATTCATTTTATTCCATTACCAAATCTATATTTCCTTAGTAAAATTTTGAAATAACATTCGATGATAATCAATTTTTCCTTTTTCCAATAACCATAACAGTCATAAATCCAATTTTCACAAAAGAAGACAATATATCGTTATATTTATTATATATATATATAATATTCAGCTTTATTTTACTACTCTTTTAAATTTAAATAATTCTGGTATGGCGAAATAAACCATACATATGCCAATACATAAATATATAAACATATATATATACATATATACATACATATATATATACATATGTATATACATATGTATATATATATATATATAAATACACATATTTATATATAAATATATCTAAAATAAAATAACAAACAAATAAAAAAAAATTGCAGACTTAGGCTGCTGCCGCCAGTCTGTAGGACTGTGCACAGCAGTCCACGAACTATTGTGGGTAGCCCACAGGAGGCGGAGGGGAGAGAGGGAGGGTATGGCCAGTGCCATCCCTTCCCTTCAACCTTTAATTTTATTTTTAATTATTTTAAAATATAAAATCCCTGCACGGGGTCGGCGCAAGAACAAAATTTTGAAATAAATAAAATATCAGGTATATATATATTTATATATTTATATATATACTCTGTATATATATATATGTCAAACAAAATATATTATTTTCAGTAGTATATTCATTGTACAAATATATATGATATATATATATATATATGT
>VDFB02137010.1:0-21467 GCA_007258455.2 Sequoia sempervirens
TGTGGAGTATACTTACTTGTATATGCTTGCTTAGCTCGTAATGATGATGGGTTCCACTAACTTGAGCCTTCATCCTTTAGTACCCATTGGCCCTTCTGCTAGGATTGTTATGAAGCTCGCCTTCTAGCTTTTCTTCCAGGTACTTCTTCATGTAACCTCTGGTTTTCCTCATCTTTCTTCTGCACTCTTCTTCTTCAGTATCTTCTTAACTTCTTTAAATAATGCACACTAGTGCAAAGACTTCAGAGTTGCCACCCAAATTTGATTGGGAAATGTAAATAATAATGATAATCTTATAGATCTTTAAGTGAATTGCATGGATTTGGAAATACAGAGAACTCCTAAGACCATCCTCAACACACTAAGTGGAGAATTTATATGTGACTCTAATCACAATTCTTGGAAAAAGCATATCGAGAAAAGCATATTTTCACAAACCTAGTCCCCAGTAGAGTCACCAATTTGTTGGTTGTTTTTAAAGAACCAAGATGATATTCAAGGAAGCATGCCTATGGAATTTTCCATTTCAAATTATCAGCAACCTAAAGGGATTGGCCAACGAACGAGTGAAAGCAATGCTTTCCTCCTGGGTGTGTGCAAGAAGTTGAGTCCACTTTTTGGCCAAAAAGTGGAAGTGTTTTTCCTGATTTTCAGAATTTGACACATTTGACCTTAAAATTTGAAGCACTTAGAGATGGAATCTTTAAAAAAGTCACTAATCATAAAATGTAGTGCTCGGAGTCTAGTTTCCAAATATGTAATTTATTTCAATACCTAGATTGTACAAATTAAGTTTCAATAGGCGTTTCTAAAAACCACTGTTTAAAAGTCACTTTTTTTTTACCATACCATGCATGTGTATGACATCCATATTTTGACTTAAATTATAGTATTTTTCTAAATCCTTTTGGGAAAAGATCTGTGACTCACTGAAGCTTGTTCTTGATATTTTTTTGTAATTTTTTATTGATTTTTTTTTTTGTTAAATTTTTATTAGGCAGATTTGTTGTTTTGAAAAATCGCCGTGTATGACATGCATAAGATGACCTAAACTTATCATTTTTTGATTTTTTTTTTTAAATGAAAAGAATTGTCTAAAGTTTGTTCTTGTGCAATCCTTTTGTCAAAATGTTATGTTGATCAAAAGTTATTAAAATAGTAAAAAACCTTGATATTTAAAGTTTATGGACCAATTTTATTAGAGATTAATTGAAAAATAGAAAAAATAATCCAATTGTAAAACAAATTACATATTTAGAATTTGCATTGTCTCATCTAAAATGGGTTTTAATTTCGTCAAAAATTTTTGCAAAAAAAGTCGTCAGCCATATGTCCAAAGTCGGTATTTTTCTCTGACATTGTTAGGACCTTCAACTTGCAGGTCAAACTAGGTTGAAGGCCTAGGTTCGGATTCCCAATTCTTTTCCCGAACCAAAATCCTAGGCAAAAACCCGACCACAAAGCTAATAGAGATTCAAATTTTAAAAAATGGGATCTTGTTTATTAAAAGTGGGATCTCGTTTTATAATTGGGATCTCGTTCCCTAATTTATAATATGCGGACCGTTGGAAGGGAAACGAGATCCCGTTTTCCTTCCAACAGTCCCCACATTAAGTATCGAGGAACAAGATCCCAATTATAGAACGAGATCCCAATTTTTATAAACGGGATCCCATTTCTTTTATTTAAATTTACTGCCAAAAAATACTTTGAAGTCTGCAACTTCACATATACAGCCGAGAGCAATAAAATTGAACTATTTTTCATGAGCTATTGTATTTACAGGTGGTGAACTTGATTTTTGATTGATTTTTTCAAAGGAGGCATCATCTACACCGTTTTTGAAGTGGAATTGTGTTAGTTTTGTACTTGTTGGGAGGAACAAAAGGTCTTCAACTTGCAATATGGATTGAATATTTCAAAGGAGGCATGAAGAACACAATTTTTAAAGTGGAATTGTGCTAGTTTTCTACTTGTTTTGAGGAACACAAGAGGAAGAATTTTGTCCTAATAGGTATTCAACTTCCAATTTGGATTGAATATTTTGAAGAATTTCACTATTGACATTCATTTGTGCTTGAGAATTTTATAATCATGGGAGATAAAGCTTGTAATAAGAGAAGGAAGACATTGACTCCTCAAGAGTTGAAGCAAGAGAAAGAAGAATGAGAATGAAATCAATGAATGATGGAGCATCCATCCAACCATTGGATGAAGCCTACATGGTGTTGATAAGGAGTCACGGGAAAAGAGAATATGATATTACAACAAAGTCCAACTGCCCTTCAAATCCCTCTTGAATGCTAAATGGAGAATGCTTCAATATGCACAAATCTGGTCTTCGAATCCACATGTTAGTGAAATGGTAAATTTGTATGTAGAAGTTTTACAAGATCTTTGGACTTAATGATGTTGACATTGATGATATTCAGAAAGATGAAACTTTATAGAATTTGTTAAAATGAAAATGAAAAATCTTTTGTTGCAATGAAAATCAAAATGATCATTTTCTTGAAAATGAAAAAAAACTGTATTTTTGAAATGAAAATGAAAACCGTTTGTTGATGAAAATGAAGATGAAAATCTAGAATGTGATGTTGAATTTAATGAAAATACTTTAAAAAAAAAATTGGAAGTGGTGTTTTCGATAATCTTCTTGGTCAAATTTTGGAGGCAAATAAGAACACATGCGAATAGAATATACACCAAGATTCTTTTATCGTAAAAAAATTGCATTTCAATGTCAACTAATGATGCAATTGATGAGAATGCAAAAAATGAGGAAAGTAATGAAAATGTTAGGCTTTTATGTTAAACCAAAAAGAAAATATCAATCATTAAAACATGTTTTGTCTACTGTTGCTAGTGCCATTCAATCTATTGAGAAAAATAGTCAATCTAAAGATAAAAACACAACAAGAAGAGCTATAACAACTGCTATAGTTAATAAAGCAACTTTGAATAAAAGAATAGTAAGCAATATTAGTGAAGTTTTAAAAATACATCCTAAAACATTGCTAAGAGCGGCAAAAAGAAGAGAAAGTATAGAAAATGATCCTATCAATCAATGTTGGAGTTTCAGTGGATGACTACCGAGGTTTGATATGAAATTGAATGTTGAAATTAAATCTTTGATCGAAAAATATTGACATGATAATACTAGGGTTTCATCTAATGCTAGAGATGTTTTAAAATTAAGGGTGGGGTCCAAAGTTCGCGATCCTCACCCAAAACACCTATTAGATACAAGACAAACTGAATTTTATAGAAAATTTTGTAGCGATTTAGTGTTACTTGGTAATATTAAAATAAGTCAAAGGTCTTTTGAAAAATGTAAACCTTGGTATGTAAAAATTAATAAGCAATAAATATCTTGTTGTTGTAAAATACATGTTCAATTTCGTTATTTTTATGATGTTTTTCGATATATTCATTGTACCTTGCATACTAACATGATTATATAGGAGTGTGGTATTGATACGCCACTTGAAGCAATAAGAGTTTATTTCAGGTTTGTTTTGTGAAAAATATAATGATAAATTATTTTATTTAAGTTTTTGTATTTCTGGACAATGCATTAACTGTGGAAATCTTTCATTTTTAAGAATTTGTTTGCATTAAAGTGTTGATTATGAATTTGGACAAAAATTAGTAGATGTTAAAAGATTTAAGAATGTTCACTATTCTATAAAAGATGGAAAAATAGGAAAGCGTTGTGATTTAGTTATAGAAAAAGTTAGTGTGCATGCATTCATGAGTAAATTTAAGAATAAAATTGTACCAAAATATGTCATGCACTTTGAACATGCTTGATGGCTTGATGGCCAATTTCGTGCATGTAGAAACACATTTCCAATTGGTACTATACTTTCACTGGTTGATTTTGCGGAGAATTATATTCTCGCTCCGCAAGAGGAAATTCAATCTCAATATTATAATTCAGTGCAAGTAGCTATGTTTGTCCATATTGTTTATAGACATGCAGATGATAGCACTAAGGATGATAGACAAGTTTTGAGGGAGTATCATTTTTATTTGAGTGACAATCGGTTACACTCGTCAGAGTTTGTTCAATACTGTTTCAGTATATTTTATAGAAATTTAAGAGAAAGAGGAATCCAGATGAAACAAAACCTCATATGGTTAGATAATTGTATGGGGCAGTTCAAGAATGCTCGAATGTTCTATTGGTTAAGTAGGGTTCACAAGGAACTTAATGTCCAACATATATGGATTTTTTTGAAGCTGGGCATGGTAAAGGAGAACATGATGGAGCTGGTGCGTGTGTCAAAATAATTCTTGCTAGAGAACAATGAAAATTCGAGGAATCAGTAAAATTTAAAGATGCACATGAGATTGTGGATTGGTGTAATAGAAGATTATTTGCACCTGGTTCGAGTGATTACTCTACAGTTCATCGATTCTTTTGGTTGGTGGAAGAAGAGAAAATTGTACCTAGAGTTGATTGTGAGACAATAAGTGGATCTACTAAATGGAATTCATTTAGGAGTGTTATAGCAAGAACATGGACTATTTGGACAAGGGATCTTGCATGTTTTTTCCATTTTGTATCTCAGGAGATTGGGAAGTATGTGAAAATACATAATGGGTTGAATAGTGGGAGAAAAGATCGTTGACACCTGCAAAAGCACATGATCCATATGAAAGAAGTATTGAAGAAAATGATCAAGCGTTTGCATCTGAAGATTATGACCGTGTTTCAGACCTTGTACAAGAAGCTAATTTTAATTCAATTTATTTCACTTTATTAAGTTATTTTGTAATACTAAATTATTTATATGGATATGCGCAAGTTATTAAATCGAATTTTGTTGGAAAGACATGTGTATGTTGTTATTGCACCTGAGGGGAATGAAGAGAAAACAAAATATTGGTTGGCTTGTTGTGTGGAAACTAAACATAAGTTAATAGCACCTCGAGAAGATGATGATGGCTTTCATTATCCAATAGGTACGGTGATCCCCTTAAGACACCCCCTTAAGCAAATTTTGATAACAAGTTTTTGATCCCTTTAAGCAATTTTTTAGAACAAGTCTTTGATCCCCTTAAGAAAATTTTGAGAACTTATTTGATGATGGTTTTCATGTTTTCCAATAGGATCGGTGGTGGTTGTTGGCACTTGGCTACGAAAATACCTGAGAAGAAAGAATGGTCTACCTACATTCGAAGACTATGAAAAACATAAAAATATTATACATTATTCACATTTGGTGGTGGCAACAAATATAAAACTAGAGTGGTATCGTGGAAGACCTTCAAAAAAAGTGCTATGGTCAATTTCTATGGAAGAGCATGAGGCAATCATAGATGCATTGGAAAAAAGAGAGGATGCAATGGTACAATGGAATAAGTAAATATAGGTAAATATAGTTTAGTTTTATTTTGTCATTTTAAATACATTAAATACATGTTTTGATATTGGTCAAGTGTGTTATTAGTTGAAATTGATTTAAATTGTCCTTTTATACATCCTTAAGGCATAATCACAAAAAGGATCTAGTCCATGCAGATTCAACCTAGACAACATGGAATACTTGGTAAAAATAGGTAATTATTAGTTAAATTATATTTAAATACATGTTTTGATTACATATTGATATTGCTTGTACATTAATAGTTAAAATTGATTTATTGTCATTTTTGTATCCTTAAGCCATCATTGCATTGATCTCATACTTTGAAATAAAAAGGAGAGGATGCCTAGATTCAACCTACAAACATGTGTGGAATACTTTTAAATGCAAGTACTTGAGTTGTGTACATATAGATAGTTTTATATAAATTAAAATATGTATGTTTTGATGATTTCATTGATATTGCTTGTACCTTTTGATATCAGGTGGTGTGAAGACCTACTACATTCTAGGCACGAGTTTGAGATGTTCTTGAGATGGCATATCCAAATTTTGTAAACATTGTTTTGAGATGACATATATGTACATACATACTTACAAAATTAAACATACTCTATGTACTTCTATGTATGAAATCAATATTCTATATATTTTGTTTGTTAAATGTGCATGTTTTCCTACTTTGAAATTTTATGTCTAATTGTATAATCACTAAATATCATGCATATATTATTGTTAAATCAATTATATCCTTAAGACATTGTATTATGACCCCTTAATACATCCCCTTAATAAATTCTATTATGACCCCTTAAGACATCCCCTTTAGACATTGTATTATGAACCCTTTAAACATCCCCTTAAGACGTATTATGACCCCTTAATACATCCCCTTAAGAAATTCTATTATGAACCCTTAAGACATCCCCTTTAGATGTTGTATTATGACCCCTTAAGACATCCTTTAGATGTTGTATTATGACCCCTTAAGACACCCCCTTAAAACATTCTATTATGACCCCTTAAGACATCCCCTTAAGAACCCTTAATACATCCCCTTTAGACGTTGTATTATGACCCCTTAAGACATCCCCTTAAGAAATTCTATTATGACCCCTTTAGACATCCCCTTAAGACCCCTTAAGACATCCCCTTAAGACTTATTATGACCCCTTCAAACATTCCCTTAAGATGTTGTGTTATGATGACTCACCCTAAAACTTATAATACTTGTTAATATCACTTAATATTTATACTCAATTATACTCTTCTTTTATCCCCTTAAGACGTCATATTACGACTCCTTAAGACAACCTATAATTAGTGTTGGATGTATTATTTGTTTTGATAGCTTATAGATTAGTATTCGATGCCATTATTTGTTTTGACAACTTATAGATTAGTATTTGATGCCATTATTTGTTTTGACAACTTATAAATTAGTATTGGATGCCATTATTTGTTTTGATAGCTTATAAATTAGTATGGGATGTCATTATTTGTTTTGACAGCTTATAAATTAGTGTTAGATGTTATTATTTATAGAATTTATTAATGCTTTTATTCTCTAATCTTCTATGGTATTTTTTATTTCTTAAAATGTTATCCTTTCTGGTATATAAACAAATTGCTTTTGTTTGTAAATTATGATTTATTGACTAATTATTGATTGACGTGAATTGAATAAGTTCATTGAGTAATTATCACTAATTATTGAATGTACATATCATGTATGAGATCACTAAATTTGTAAAGTATAAATATTAAAATGTCCTATATTAATATCATGTATGAGATCACTAAATTTCACATTAATGTCCTATATTAATGTCTTGACTATGAACATAAAATGCATAAATGTACATGTGCAAATTAAAATTTCAAACAATAATAAAGTCCATAATTTATGTAACATATTAAGTGCATGAAACCAATATATTAAGCGCATGAAATAAAGTCCAGAGTACAACCCGTGAACTAAAGTCCAACTAAGTACTTGAGCCATGAAATATAAAGTCCAAAAGAGTACATGAGAAACCGAAAATATAGTCCATGAAATAAACAAATATAACACATAAAATCACATGTTTCTAGGTCATGTACTATCTCTATAGTCAAGAGGCCTTTTCACACCATGTGGACTATGCGGATGACCTGAAACACTCTGTACAAGAGAAAGATGAAATCAAATGTAAGACAATGAAAAATGATTTAATGACAATTTAATTTATAATCCATCATAAAATTAAATTACCATCATATTTGCGTCTGGATGCTCTGGTGCACCTGAAGCAACCTCTAAATTCTCTAAATCAATCTACATAAACAAGACAAAGAAATTTGAAATTAGATGTACAACTCTACAATTTTTTTTTTTAATTCAATTTAATTTATAATTTATCATATTTTAGTTGTACTGTATTTTGAGGTTGTGCACCAGGCTCTTCTCTAGGACCTGTTTGTACATACTCTACTACAAGATGTGTCTCATGCTATAAAAGAAAAAGAATATGTAAAAAATCTCATATTATGTATATATTCAAATTAAAATTTAAAATTTAAGTTATATTCAGAATATGTAATTTATAATTGACTTTAAATATAATAAAAAATTTAAATTACCATTTGATCTGGAGCCTGCTTTGCCTGTCCTCCTGGTGGTGTAACTATGTCTGGGTCAGGGCTAAAAGTTGCACTAACAAAGTCCTACAAGATCAAAATTAAAGCATATACAATTCAATTAGGTTAATATATATATATATATATATATATATATATATTCAAGTTTGCACATTTTTTGTAGAAAGTTTTGTAAACAACCTAGAAATCAGTGGCCTCACAAGTAGCTGCAACATCAAATGTTTTCTTGATGCCCATTCTCATTGTGGTATCAACCTGGACATACATATACATAGACATTTAACGCTTATAATATTTACAAGTGTACATGCACGTATTTCATAACTCTAGTGAATTCAAAATTCACAAAATTATAACTATACTAATGTAAACTTTAAACAAATTTACAATATGAATGTACTTGCCTCTGATCTATGACACCCAATAGTGGAGGAGTGGTTGACAATCCCTTAGAAGGAATCAACGTGGATGCCAATTGACTCGCCTAAACCAACATAAATATTTCAAACATATATGTGATTCAATTATAAATTTAAAAATCAAGTTAAATTTATGATTTCATATATAATTTTAAAAATTGAAATCAAAATACCCCATAAGGGTTGTCGAGTATGACCGGTGTCGATGTATGTACTCGTGGAACAAATGATTGCCCCACTATTAGTGTCATCTGTACACCAAAAAAATTGATTGTTAAAATGTATTGCAAACTTTTCTTTGATATATACATCCATCAAAATTCTTATAAAATGAACGTACATATATGCATATTTATACCTGTGTCACAGTGTCCTCAGGGTGATGGTTTGCTGTAAGAAACTCTAAAAATGAACTGATGTGACTAGATGAACCACCAGAATCTCCCCGTCCACCTGAACTAGGTGTGGCTTGATCAAGTCCATAGCATACTTGATGACAACTAGTACATATATGGGGGACAAGCCTCGATACTCCTGGAGTGGTACTCAGACCAACTCCATAAAAAAATCCTCCATCATCATCATCTCTATGCTCCCCACCCGCTATCGCAGAAGCATGCTGATCAAGGTCTCCTGCAAGTGTACTAAGGGAACCTAATGTTGAGACCAGAGCTCGATGATGTACAAGTGCGGGAATGGGAGGAATAGGAGCAACAACAGGGGTTGTGCATGCATGGGGAATTGGGGATCAACCCTTGCCCCTAACTTCTGTTGTGGCATGCCGCCACCAACACCCTGAAATGATCTAAAATCAAAATAGTTTGGATTTTTCCCTAGAACAAACTCTACATAAAGTTTTCTCAAAAAATACAATGGGCACTCCCAATTAGCATGTGGGGGACTATCAAAAACCATATACCATTGATCCCAAAAATGTGCACTCATCTGTGGATGTATGCACCACCTCATGGATATTCTAGATTTGTTGGGTGGAATGGGTTGTCGAGTAATGGGGTCAAGAAAGTAGGGGGCTAGATGGGCTTTCATTATTTTAAGGTCTAATATTTGTTTGTAAGAGAGAGCGTTAGAATAAAATTGTCTCATTTGTTCTCTCTCTCGTTGATGCCTATCAAGATCAGAATCGATCATCCTAATGGCATCAACAACGTTTTGCATCACAGATGCAAAACATCTCACATGTGGTGGAATCAATGCTTAACTCTACATAACATTGATTTGATTTTGTAAGGATGCAACTTGATCATTTATATGTGCTCGCAAGTGAGCCTCGTCAGATGTGATAGGTGTTGGATGTGGCATATTAGGTGGAGGGGGAGGTGGAGTGTGAGGGGGAGGTGAATGTGGCTATGGCTGAGGTGGTGGATTGATGATATCATCAATGTTAAAATCATCAATGATATGAGATATAAATGTGCACCTGCATTAAATCATACAAAATAGGATGTGCATACATATATTAAGATCATATATTTAATTGAAATGCACATATATATACATTGATTGAACTTGATCATGTCCATACAAAATTCAAAATTTAACATGTACGTACATTTAAAATAAAAAATATGATGCATAATTTGCATGCGTACAGATCATTAAACTAAACTATGTACATACATACAAATTTCAAAATTTAAGAACTATATGCAAATTTTTAATACATGCACGTACATACTAAACAATAAACTTGAAACATTCACAAAATCTCATTTTATGTCTAACACACACACACACATATATATATTACAATTTTTCAGCAGGAGAAATCATGATCTAGTAGATAGTCATAAAATATATACTATTATATATTGTTCATTATAAGTTCATAAATTCCACCAAATTCATAAATCCATGTCACTTAAAATATCCATCTAGAACCAAAATCATAAATTCATGTCACTAAAAATATCCATCCAACCAAATTTATAAATTCATCACACAAAATATCCATCATTCACCAAATTCATAAATTCATAACTATTTAAGATCATTGTCTTAATTTAGAAACTATTGTTGCTCTCTACTGCATCTCTTCATTTCTTTGTGTTTTCCTTTTTAGAATCAAAAGTTCTCCTCTCCTCTAGTCATTGTTGAAGCTCATCTAAGATCCCATCCATAGCCCTGACAACATCAACAAGGGTTTGCATCCTAGATGCAAACATCCTCACAGGAGGTGCAACACATTCTTCATTTTGAATAATGTTGATTTGATCTTGGATGGTTCTAACATTGGCATTGATTTGTGCTTGCAAACGAGCATGTTCATCGATTTTAGGTGGTGGAGATGGGGGGTTACGAGGTGGAGTGGGTGAAGGTGGATTGCAAATATTATTGAATGGATCTATGTGATCTTTAAGATATGAGTGAACCTGCATTAGATTTTTAATTTGAAAATGTAAGATACATGTTTAGGAAATAACTTTAAACCATTCAATATAAATGGCCTTAAATAATAAAATACAAATGATAAAATATGTAAGCCTCATTTATGTCTAAGGCACATGTTACTTGAATGAAAATACAATTAACTATTAATATTATAATCTTGCATGATCTTATTATTGTTAAATTTGGTTGCCTTGGGCAACTTTGAACACCAAATTTTAAGAACTTCTTTGATCCCCTTAAGAAATGTCATATTGGGACCCCTTAAGAAATAGAATTACGATTTAGGGTGATAGGATGGCTTAAGGGGATCTAGGTCTAGTGAGGTCCTAGGAGAAAATGACATGGCTCAAGTGAATAAAATTTGGTGAAGTTGCCCAAGGCAACCAAATTTCATTAAGAGCCTTTAAAGAAAAAATGATGGCTTTAGGGTTTAGGGTTTAGACTTTAGAGTTTAGGGTTTAGGGTAATATGATAGCTTAAGGGGATCTACATGTAGTAAGATCCTAGGACAAAATTACATGGCATAAGGGAATGAAATTTGGTGGAGTTGCCTAAGGCAACCAAATTTCATTAAGAGCCTAAGAAAAAATGACGGCTTTAGGGTTTAGGGTTTAGAGTTTAGAGTTTAGGGTTTAGGGTAATAGGATAACTTAAGGGAATCTATGTAGTAAGATCCTATGACAAAATTACATGGCATAAGGGAATGAAATTTGGTAGATTTTCCTAAGGCAACCAAATTTTACTTTAAGGTCAAGTAGGAAAAAATGAATGGTTTAGTGTTTAGGGTTTAGATTTTAGAGTTTAAGGTTTAGGGTTTACATAGCTTAGGGTGAATTTTTGGTGCCCCTTAGAATATAATGAACTTGCAAGTTAGTGAAGAACATTTTCTTGTGGAATAGTTGATTGAGATCTACTCTTGTTTCAACTGACCAACCTAGATCATGAAATCTCATTCATATTATAATCTTGCACGATCTTATTATTGTTAAATTTGGTTGCCTTGGGAAACTTCACCAAATTTTAAGAACTTCTTGGATCCCCTTAAGAAATGTCATATTGGGACCCTTAAGAAATTGATTTATGATTTAGGGTAGGATGGCTTAAGGGGATCTAGATGTCTAGTGAGGTCCAAATTTAGTCATACTGTGACCTCATTGGTTCATAGCTCTGGGTCAAAAGTGTTTACCCCTCTAATAAAAAAAGTATCAAGTTAAAAATGAATCAATCTCTACATATCACAAAAATAACATACATCTATCAAAACAAGTAAAAATTTCCTCCTACATTAGAGGATATCAAAATAAATATGAAATATTTTAATAATTATACTTGTAATCACTTATTAATAAGTTATATCATACATAATTTTAATCACATAATAAAGGAATAAATATACATATGTAGAAGATACAAAAATAAAAAGAGGCTATTCACATGGATCTTGATCCTTCTAGGAAGTGCCTAGATTGGTGTATTTCATGTATGAATCTATGTAGGTGTTGGGACCTTCACCTCTCTCCTTGTGTATTTCCAAAAATCCCACTCACTCCCTCTATAGAATTATTTCCTTTGTTATTAAAGTTCTTTTAATCTTCTAAATTGACCTCTTATTTATAGGAGCATAATATGAATCCTCCTCCTCTCTCTATTGTAATAATAACCTAGTTCCTCCAACCTATCATCATATACCTCCTCCCTTTCCCATGTAATAGGTGTACCTTAGGTGTTAAATGGTTCCATCTTGGCCTCCTTACTGATGCATTTCTATCCTTCCACATAAATCTATATAGTATCAAAATATAGGTAATTTTATGGTTATTGAATCTCCCTTAATTGCTAAAGAATCCATTATGCTTGAGGATGGGTGGATTATTATCTAGGATCACATCTTAAAAATCCTATAGAGGTCATGGTATGTGTTTCTTAATACATATATTCCCATACAAACCTCTTTCCATGTATTATCAACTCTCCTATATAATAGACACCTTACTATTTAAATTTCATATGATATATACCCAAGTGTTTCCAATTGGAATTACTATAATTATACTTTTATGGTATTCTAGATATTCATAATAGTTTTCATAAATCTACCAAATACACCCATTCTTGACATTGAACCTACATAATTTTAGGTATGTCCAATGAAAGAAACTTTACCCATAACACTCTCACTCATGCTCTCCTATCTTGTGGATATAATAGAATAAAGTTTTCTTCCAATGATTTAGATCCCTATTGATGATGTCTAAGTGTCATAGAGAGTGATCATCCACTCTTTATAAACTTGTAGAATCCAAAAGGTTTTATATTATGTTTTCAAATAAGTGAAAACATTACAGAAATCTCTACTGGATGGTGACAACAGAGGGTTTTTTAAGGCAACCAAATTTCATTTTAAGGTCCTAAGACAAAATTCAAATGCTTTAGTGTTGAGGGTTTAGATTTTACAGTTCAGGGTTTAGGGTTTAGCAAACTTAGGGTGAAGTTTGGGTGGCCCTTGGAATAATTTAGACTTGCAAGTTAGTGCCATTTGGAATCGATTGTATGTGCTTGGATTTACGAATTTGCTAACTAAATTTGCAAACAAACATTGATAAACTTTATGAATTTTAACTATTCTTTAACATATTGTTTTCTAATCTAATTATAATTTAACATTGACACTAAAGTTTAACATATCGTTTTCTCCATACAATGCAAATAAAATTTAAAACATTTAAGCAATGCAAATGAATTTTCTTGAGCTCGAAATTACCTAGTTTTCAAAATCAAAATGATTTGTTCAATTTCAATTTAGGGTTTCAATTTCTAAACAATTAGGGTTTTTAATGCAATTTTTTCGTTTCAGTTCAAACTAGGGTTTTCAAATTCAATTTTTTTTCGTTTGATTTGAATTCAGGGTTTCTAAATGCAATTTTTTATTTCATTTCAATTTCTAGGGTTTTGAAATGCAATTTTTTTTGTTTCATTTCAATTAGGGTTTTCAAATTCAATTTTTTTTGGTTTAATCGAACAATTTAGATTTCAAAAGCTAAATTTTGTTTGTAAAACACAATTCAAGGCTCATTTTTTCATTTCTATTTAAAAATCTTCAGGTTTCATTGCATTTTTTGATCTATTTCTACAATTACTCATTTCTACTATAACAGGAAAAAAAGCTCAAAACGTGAAATAAAATATTGTTTTTTGGTAAATTCACTTATTTTATTCACAATTTCAATAAGAAATGGAAAAATGCAAAAAAAGGGGCATGGGCAGGTACCTGGAGCTGTTTGTGGAGGTCGATGTCGCCTATACTTGGGATCTTGTCTGCTGCAAAATAAACTCTATTCGTTTTTTAAAAAATAAATAGAATTAGAAAACGGGATCCCGATTTCTACAAAATGGGATCCCGATTTTTATAAATCGGGATCCCGTTTCGTAGTAATCGGGATCCCGTTCCTTGTCCATCGGTTTAGGATCCTTTAGGAAATGGGATCCCGATTTTTAAAAAGTAGGATCCCATTTTGTATTTAGGCTCGGGATCCCGAAGCTAAATGGGATCTCGTTTTTGCAATGCTGATTTCAATTTTTTGGCTAAGGCAAAAACTTCCACATTTCGTGGACTCAAGTTTGTGCACTTACTCTCCTACACTTTGGGCTCTGCAAGACCCGGGAGGGTGATCCCACAATGTATTTAAAGACCTCTACACCTAATGACCGAATACATTGTAAATAACAGATGAATTCCCATATAATAGCTCAACAAATGGAATGTATCAAATAAGTTGGTTGCTCCTTAACAACACTCCACATTTAGAGCATGAGAATAGAAATTTAACACAAAATGATAGCAATTATAATACATTTAAGAGAGTTTGTTTATAAAAGTGATTTTCTATTGAATTGACCAACAAATATATCATTAACACTCATTTAGATCAGTGCCTCATCCTAGTAACAGAGTCAGAATTAATGCAAACATAATTTGACAATAGATTCATACATAACATTGTTAAGCTTTGACAACACTGCATTATAGTATTTCCACATTCTATCCTCTACCTAATACTAGAATCTAAAATGCTCAGTATTATCTTTACAAAATTCTTTGTTAACAATGCAAAACAATGAACTTGTTCTTCTAGCCTTAAATTCCTTCTTATAGAAATGGAGCAAAACAAGCTTCGGGCTAGAAAGCACACATGTCGCAATTCAATTGAACCATTACAAAATACATTCCCTTTGCAGTTATATTTGCATCCTCAAATGGAGGGAAGTGTTACATGAGACAAAAGTTATTTTCATTTGTTGTTGAAGATCAGGTCCCACATTCCAAAAGGCATCTTTGAGCTGATTTGACAATATCCACATACTCCAAAAATGTGTCCATGTACAAGCAAAGATGAAAGAAAGCATGAAGAGTATAAGGAAAAAAAGACAAGAAACTCATCCATGTCTGCAACCTTATCATCAAATTCAAATTAGGGAGAAGACAATATTTTATCCATACTTTAGCAAAATTCTAATCTATACTAGTTCTAGGCTATGCATTGCACTTCTCCCATTCGTTATTCACCATAGTTTCAAACTCACAAGGAAAAAATTGTACTCATCCCTTCATAATAGTAGCTCAATCGTCCAACACATCCAAGTACTTATCTTTCTAGGCTTGAAACTCCTCTTTTGTAGGCCAATTGAATTTTATGATTTCATCAACCTTTGTTCTATAAGGGGTATATTTAGTTACCACCTAGTTTTCCTCCTTGTCAAAATCTTCCAGAACAACTCCTACATGGGTGAGCATATCCATGTTCTTTTACAACATGCCCATATCATTTCTTTGACAAAATAAAGTTGTTTGCTTTGAAATCACATCATTTATTTCCTTCCTCCAATCCTACAAGGTTTTAATATTTCCATCATCTTTTAATAAGGAAGGGAGAAGACCATGATTCATTTCATGAGAACCTTTAAGCAACTCCCTTATCATGGCTTCTAGAGGCTCAATCTTTCCCCTAAATTCATGTATTCCATTTATAGTCTTGGGGGTGGGCTTGATATTTTTCATGTGCATTGGCATCATGCTTTGCTCCCACTTCCATTATTCTCAAATCTTGTAGCCTAGTGATCCATGTCTCCATAAGAGGAATTGCTAACTCCTTATCAATATCAAAATTGTTTATTGCATCTTTCATAGCAGAATAATTAACATGGATGCTAATTAGTCTGTTATTCACTCCTCTATTCAAATGTTCTAGGACCATAGTGATAATTTTCATATTACTAACAAATATTTCTCTATCATGTTTGTCACATTTCTCTTCATACTCATTCAACTTCTAGAGTAGTTCTTCCCTATTGACCTCTTCTTGTTGTGCACTAGATGTCCTTGGCTCCTTAATTGAAATGGGCACACTTCCTATATTGTAGGGAACAATTACCCATGAAGTACTTGTTGGATGTGTTGAAACAACAGGTGTTGGTTCATGTGAAGAAGTGGGAGAAGCAACATTAGTCTCCATTGGCTCACCATGTTGTAAGTTTTGCATTTTTTCCTTCAACAATGCTAACTCAGTTTATAATTGCATGGTGTGTTGCTGATTTTTCCCATAATCAACCGATAAATCATTGTACTTCTTCCTGAATTTCTCCTTCTCGAATATAACAAATTCAAACATGGCCTTTGTAAATTGAGCAACATTTACTTACATTTTTGCCGCCTCAATTGTTGATGTATCTGCTACTCTTTTTATTATCAATCCTCCCCTATAATTTGAAGCAGGCTCTGGAATGTCAAGGTTCTTTGTGTTGGGGGCAAAGGCCCATATAGCCAAGGTATCCCATTGCTCACTGAATGAAGATCCTTGCAGTGATATGGTAGCTTCCTCCTCAGAATTATAAAGGGGTTTGTCACATATTTTCACTATATCAAAAGCAATTGTAGAGGCTAAGTCCCATTCTAGTAATAGCAAAACACCACTCTTCCTCACTAGCTCTCTGCCTTCAGATGCAGTCATTCTTTGAAACTTGTCTTTCATTTCCTTTATTACCTATTCTTGAATGGTTGCATGAAGTAACTTTGGATGGAGGCTTCTTTGCAATGCAACATTATTTACAAATTCATCCTTTTTAGCTCTCCAAGAAAACTCTATGAAAGCTTTGGACTTTACAAAAGAATCATCATCAAGGAATTTTGTACATACTTTAATTCTAACATCATCGGTATTGTTTATTCCAGTAAGGTCAACTTTTCTCAACCTTAAACCTAGCTATTGTGGCACTATTTCTCTCAATGGAGAAAGCATTCCCAATTGCATCTCTTCTTCTGATACCTAGATTCATCCTCAGAATCATCATCATAGTCCACTAAGCCACTGGATTCAACCCTTTGTTTCTTCTGAGGTGGCTTCCTGGGTGATGATGCTTGTCTTGGTGGTGAATCAATGTCAACAATTTTAGGTCCCATTGACCTAGGGGGAGATAGTGGTGGAATTTGTGACACTGGTGAAGGGGCCCTTTGCTCCTCTTGTTGAGAAGAAGCAACAATTATATCCTTTCTCTTTGCTTTATTCTTCCTTCTTGTGAAAATAATTACTTTTTGTTCTTTGTGAGATTGGTATGTTGGCCTTTCCTCCATCATAGGGGTATCCCCCACATCTTGTTCATCCTCAATAGGAGCTTTCCCTTTTTCTTGAATTATTCTCTCACCTTTTAGGTGACCAACCACTATCTCAAAATTTTGGAACATATGCTCCATTCTTTACGTCTCATTGGAAATTTCAGCAAGGGCTACAAATTGAGGGTCCACGGATTGCAACTCTCTCTCTAGCTTGTTGAACACAATCCATCTCATTTTCCTCTACTCTTGCTTCTGGAAATCAAAAATATTCCTTATAACATCCTCAAAAAAATAGAAGTTGTGAGTGAACTTAGAACTTCTATTTCTCATCTTTAACCAGACCATCTATCCTTTGGGGTCATGGTTCCTTGCTCCTTCTCTCCTCATGTTTAGGGGCTTAAGTATGTCATTTATTTTATTCCATCCCCCCTTTATCATCACAAAATCTGGAAAACAAGTATATGAAGGGAAAAAGGTTCCCTTTCCTTGATCCTTCAATTGGTTGTTTTCCACATCACCTAATTGCCACATTACTTCTAGCAATCCAATTCTCTCTAGTACATCCTTAGGCAACAGGATAGGGGAGATAGTTGTACCATATACTCTCAATATTGTGTAAGTGGGATAGGGAATAATGTCTCCCCAATTTTGATCAATCCCTAATTCAGGTCTCCTTTCCTTGAGTTTCAAAAAGTCATGCAAGGCACTTGGAATCCTTGGCATGTTAACAATCAAAACTCTCCTCAACTTGGAGGAAAATAAATTCTTGAACATCACATAGTCAATTTTTCTATATCATCCTTATCCAAGATAGTGGTCCAACATTGAATGGACGACTCCAAATCACCCTCCTTCCCATCCAATGACATATCCTTGCCAAAATAAGTGGCACCTCTGAAAAGAATCATGTGCACAAACAAGGAATACCAAGGGAACTTGACCCCAACCTCTCCTTTCTTCAATTTCACCAAAGCCTCATGAATTCCTTCTACTAAATACCCTCCATAATTGTGATGTCACTTTTCCTCTTATGGTTATTAACTATTAGCAATGGATTTAATATAACAAATAGTAGAGTTAATATAATTTATAATTTATGCACTATTATCACAATAAATGTGAATAATTAATGTAAGCTACAAACATGTGACAATTAAATAATCAACATAATAAATGGAGTAACACCTCCACATAGATTAATCATATTAACACCAAATCATATAGACAATATTCCAATATTATTAAATCAATGGTTTTCAATACTTATCTTAAAGTCATGGAAAGGCTACCATCCAACACTTAGAGGGAATCTAACACTCAGAGGAATGGTTATAGACCTAGGTTGTTTCCCGACACAAACACCCCCGGAGGAAACGGGTCTTGCACAAAACCAACCTATCTTTATGACATAAACATAGCCTTGGCTAGGACACTCCTGGGTGTACGTTGTACCCCGAGTTGGAAACACGTTGTGTGCCCCTTCTCCAAATGTTTAAATTCCCACCTAGATCTTAACCTTCACTCCTTTTGTGCCCTTTTAGCTCCTCTTTCCTTTTTCTCCTCTCCTTGAATGTCTTTTCCATGTCTCTCATGAATGATTTATATATCCTTTTAATGGGTGGTTTCCAAACCATCACACCCTTTCACAAAAGGTTGCCTTTTAATAATTATTTAAATAAATAATTATTCTTCTTTTTTCAAAAGTGTTTATACATATTCTTTGTTAATCTCTCTTTTAACCAAAGGATCATAATATCATTTATTTTCTATCTCCCTTTTAATTGCAAAGGGATATTTATATATTTCTCTTCTCTTGGGGAAAAAGAAACATAATAATTCCCCCCTGTAAATTAACTACTGTCCTCAGTAGCACAAGATGCATTTGCATCACAACTCAAAGAAGCACATAATCAATAATTAAAGATACTAACATCAAATACTTGTATTTTTCATAATACTTACTTTATCTACATTATTTGCTTCTGTAAATTCACAAGTAATTTAAAAGCACTTTTCTAGTCCAAATTATGATGAGAACTATATAGATGTCTTATGAAATATATCATGAATTTATAATTCAAAAGATAATTATAGTTTATGTACTTAACCTCCTATCCTTCAACTTTATCATTTTACTCACTCATGTAGCTTCTTTAAATTATTAAAGTATTACAATGGAATCACATAATAATTACTATGCATGTCCAATACTATGTGGTAACTCATAATTTATAAAAGTATAATCTATAAATTCAACACACATTAAAAGATGGTATTCATGCATTCTGGACTACATGAATATCCTCTTTTCATATATCAAAATAAATGTACAAATATAATCTTAGTATAATAAGGCAATTGTACAAGGTTATTGATAGGGTAGGGTTGGATGGAACACTCACTGTCCCATGCTCTGGGTCACACCTTGGCAAACCCCTTTGGTGTCACTCTCCACCTTCTTAACCTATAGGCCCTGTTGTTGTTAGGCACCCCTGGTTCTCCTGGCCAACCCTACTATCATCTACATTTCCCTAACCAAGCCAATCTTGGTGCTTTCTCCTCCATTCTCTCCTTAGCCCTTAATCTTCCTAAAGGCTAGCTAACCCTCCAAACCTCACTAACTTGTTGCAGGGGCGTGAGGTGTCTTCTATAGCTTCAAAACCATCCCTCTATGGTTCCTGATCATTTACCAATCTTCATTTCTCCATCGTTCTCACCAAACCCTATTCTAGGGTTTAAAAATGGCTAGTAGCCCTTGAGCCCCAATTAGGCCTCCTAACCCGAGAAAGTAGGCTTAAACTTCCAACTTTTCTAAAGAACTTCACAAACTTCCTTCTGAGACCCTAGTTCATTTTCAAACCTCTCAAGGATTTTTGAGGTTTCAGGCTTTCTCAGTCTGTACACAGGCGTAACCCTGATTTTGTGAGAATTAGGGCTTTTTAGGCCATTTCTTGACCTCACTGTGAATTGTTTGTTTCTTTCAGCCACCAAATGGACTGGTGAAGACTCTACCTTCCTGCCAAACCTTTGTAAGGTTTTCTGCTTCCACCACACACCTTGATTGATAGGGAATTAACAACCCTGCAACATTAGGGCTTGGTTTGCACTGTCTTTCCTAGCCGGGCACAGTCAAGCTTGCCTAAGAGAAGACCTTTACCATATAACCATGCTTCCTACAATATCCTAAACGTATCCTATATACAAGCATGGAGCTTAGCCTCATTCCCCATGGATATACACTAGGTATAGTGGAAAACAAAGGTCTAAGACTCCATGAATAACAGTCTACTAAATTGATTAGCAATAAAAAGAACAAAAACCTACTAAGAACAAAGCTATGCAATGATGAAACAACACCACCAATGACCACACAAAGCTTGTAAGATAGTGTATACCTTGGAATTTATCCTACTCTAAATGTGCAAAATAACTAAGAAATGTAAATGACAAAATACCAAGGACACCTCAAGATTAGCCAAAAGAGTGATAAACAATAAGGAAAATGGACAAAATAAGACACAAACGATTTCACCTTCCTTGCTGTTGATTTCTCCTTGATTGGCCCTTGCTTGTAATGGTTTGTGTGCTCCTTAGATGATTGTTTGAGTGACTAAAATGCAAGATTCAATGTGCAAGATGATTGAAGAGATGGCTAAATGATGGTAAAAGATTGAGGATTCAAATGGGCAGCATATAGTTATGAAAATATAAAGTGTTGAAAATGCCCTTGAGGAGGGGGTATTTATAGGAGAATTTGAATTCTCTAGAGAATTCAACGGTCAAGATTGCTCCAACAAGGCCAAGATGAAGGGCTATGGTGGGTTGAGAACCCACAAGCCCTCACATCTTGACATGTGGAGGGTGAAGTGGACAAGGGATATGAGGTGTAAAGAGGTGTCAAGAAGGCACATGAGGTGGTGACATGCACCTTGGGGAGTGAGGAGATTTACATGAGGTGGAAAAAGGACATGCACCTTGGGGAGGGAGGAGATTTCCACAAAAGGGATTTCCTCTTGT
>VDFB02137011.1:0-24789 GCA_007258455.2 Sequoia sempervirens
GGATGTTGGTATTTTGTCCTTGTGAGGCATTGATGTTTAATTGTGACGATGTGTTAACGTTTGGTTGGGGACCTCTAATAAGAATACGTCGTTTAGTTCCTCCAAAGGGATTGAATGAGATTCCAACATAAGGATTTGATGATGATGTCCCTATGGTCATAGATGAAGTTCCAAATATGGGGTTTGAGGAACTTTCCCCCATTAATGTAGATCCAAGGGTAGTTCCAACTGTTTATGAAGATGTCATTGACATTGCGGGCATGGATTGTGATATTGCTTGTGGCATGGTGGGTGTTCCTCCAATAGATGTCGCATTGATTGAGTTGGAGGTGTTTTGACTTATGGTTCCACTAGATGTAACATTGATGGTGCTTGTAGCGATTTGTGTGGTGACAACAGTGTTATTGTTGGAGGCATTGTTCGTGTTTTGTTGAGGTGTCGAGTTTTGTATCGTGTTGTCTGGAGACGAAGGTCTTATGGTATTGATGTCAAAGCCTCTTGGTAGTTTTGCCCCTTGGTCTAAAAGCATAGCAAGGTATCTTTCAACATCGTTCAAGACCAAGTCCTCTACAAATGATGCTACGTCAGGATTTTGGGCTGCAGCCTCGAGGTCCTTAGCTAATACTTGTCCAGTGTGGTCTCTCTGTATGAATGGTTCGAATGGATTTCGAGAGGATGTTGGCAGGTTCATGGAAGATGGTATGTTCATGTTGGTAAATGGATCGTTAAAATTCATGTCTTGGTTCATGTCATAAGTGTTGGTGTGGATGTTGGTGTTGAAGTCTTGTCCAAAGTTTGCCATTTGTCTTTTCTTTCTTTGAAGCCTAGTTTCGACCATAAAGGAGAATTGCTCAAATGAGGATGATGATTATGACAACTAGTCTATGGTTTTGGTGTTTTTGTGATAAAGGATGACAATGCAAGGTGACTATGATGTTTTCCTAAGGAAATGATTGATGCAAGATGACAAAGTTGCTAAAGAAAGATGTCAAATGTCAAGGAGACAATGATGGCTAGGATGACAATGTTGATTAATGCAAGGTGATAGAATTGACTAGGTGCAAAATGAGGACTAAGATGATAATGTTGACTAAAAAGGTGACTAATGCAAGGTCAAGGTGCAAAATGAGGACTAGGGTGAACACTATTTTTGGATTTTTTTGGATTTTCAGGCATAAAATATGCAAAGTATGGACTAAGATGAATGCAATGTGGAGAAAGGTTTGCCTAACCACTCTAAGCTTAATCTATGTCTTATTTTTGGTTATCAAAGGACTTGTTAAAAGGACTAAGTGACAAGGTCAAAATGACTAGTGAGTTTTCCTAACTAGATTGTTGAGTTGGAAATTCTCACAAAAAGGACAATGACTAAAAAGGAGATTGTTGACTAAGTCCCAAGATAACCTACTCTTGAAGGCAATGATTTTGCAAAGTGTGATGAGGTGGCCTAATCCAAAGTCTGCAAAGATGAAAACCTAATGACAAGTCTATGTAGGAAATGATGATTATGAAGCCTAGGGAATGCAACTAAAATTAACAAGGTTGAACCTAAGGTAAAAATGCAAGCTAATGGTTGAATGATGAAAAATTTGAGCAATTTTAGTTCTAGTTTCTAACAGAGACTTCAAGAAAAGATGTTTGACAACAGGCAAAATTTTTGGACTCGAATTTAATTTTGTGATGTTTTGATGAAAAGTTTGAATTGTCTAAAGTTGATTGTTTCGTTTCCAGATTTGTGAGCATTGTGTATACTATTTGAGAATCTAGAAAACACTTAGCAAACATGATGTTTTGAATGTGTAATCAATCACAAAGAAGACAAGCACAATCCTATGGTTAGGCCAGGACAATATCTGCTAGATTCCACTTGGGTTTCCCCAGCCACATATCCTTAGCGTGTGAATCCAGAAGCTTGGCTACACGGGCTCCCCCTGACAGTGCACTCTCTTCTCAGGCCAACCAAGCTTCCAGCGCCCATAAAACTCCCATGGCACGCTGATCACCTCTACTAAAGACTGTGAAGACGTGGATGCCTTCACAACGACCGTTGTTGTGCTAGCAGATAGAAGGTTTTTGGCTACTACATAAGAGTATTTAGTTTGGGACCCCCGTTTGAGTGGCCATACATGGGGCAAGAGATTAATCACCGATTAGGTGGCACTCCAGCCTGAAGAGGTTACGCTCAATAGGGTTTATGGGAGTACTACTCTGTCCGTATGACACATTCGCACTCGTAATCCTAGGCTTTCCCTTAGGATTCACATTTGTATACCGGTCGGGGGTAGCTCAGCCAAAGAGCTCCGTTGCCGGTCTGAGTCGCCTTGGGGTGAGTACTTTTTCCCACCAAGGAAGGCCCAATTTCCTAGAGTCAATAATAGTTTCTCTTGCACCCAAGATCGCACAAGTGTGCAAGGGGAGAGGATACTCTTATTATTGAATCAAAGGTTACACAATTTGAAAGCATTTGTTCATTTTAATAACCAAATTGAAGTGTGAGGCAAACACATCAAACGCTTTGTTTATTTTAATCCAAGCTTATGATTTCAACTCAAGCACGCAAGTTCTTTTTAGGCCCACTACTCCTTCTATGTGAAAGAGACACTCAAGATAAAGCAAAATTGAAGCAAGAGCCCTGCAAAAACACGATTAGTAGTTTTGAGTCTTCAATCTTTGACAAGCGAAAGTGGACATTGAAAATCTCGAATCGTGGACATTCAAACCTAGCATGAAAGGTCAAACTAACAAAATTAGCCTCGAAATAGAAAACTAGAGTAAAAGAAAACAAATATTTGACAAATTAATTTAATTTTAACCAACAACGATCAACTTAATAAGAAATTATTCTAAATTATTCTATTCTTAAAATGAAATTAAAATAATGACTAAAATTAATCTAAATTATTCTAGTAGAATTAGTTTCTAAAAAGTTAATTTAAAAACAAAAACAACATTAAAATTAATCTAAATTATCTAAATTAATTCTAATTCAAAACTAAATTAATTCTTAATTATAAAACTAAACTAAGGATAAAAAAAAAATCAAAGTTAAAAAATAAAAGAAAGTAATCTAAATTAGTTAAAGATTAATTCTTATCAATTAAAAATTATTAAACTAAATTGAAGACTAAAACTACATCAAAATAAATCTAAATTATCTAAAAGTTAGAAACTAAAATTAAATTAAATTAAAACTAAAACCAAAAAGTAATCTAAAGTAAAATTAAATTAAAAAAAACTAAAACTAAAATTAAAACGTAGAGTTAAAGGCTCAATTTAAATCAAAGTGAATAAAGCACTCCCTCCAACTATTATGTATTTATGACTCTATCTAAAGATACTATTGTTAAACATGCACTTTTTAGCTACCCGAGATATGTTAGATTTCAAACAAAGATTGCCTTTGACTATAGACAACCACTTCATTTGCCTTTGAAATAGCAAGGATGTGTGAGTTTCCCTTCCAAGCCAAAAACGCATTACTGATGAGATCTGTCAAGAAGAATTAATGACTTTCATTTGGCTTCATCTAATTTCAGCGCAGCAAGCCCTCCTGCACATGGTTTTTATGAGGTGCAACATTAATGAATGATTCATCTACTTTCGGCGCGGCAAGCCCTCATGCACATGGCTTTTATGAGAAAAAAAAGATGTCCGTTGACTACTGTAAACATTTATAGCAAGGGCAGTAGACGCAGTGGAACGTCACGAACTGGATGGAGCACGCCAACACCTGCATACTGGTGCTCCCATCGTGTATTAAATCTAGCTATGGGAGGACGTCCGTTAGCAGTAGGTGATGTGGAGACTGGAAAATTTTCTGCAGAGTGCAAGATGGCAGAGAAGCTTTTGTGTTAAAGCTACAGAGGAATGGCGTTCGATGTTGAAGTTGGCAAGGGTGGATTTTTATTGGGTAGCTGCTCAATGTTTGTGTACGCATGTAGTCTTTAAGTGAAGCTCAAGATAGTGGGTGGAATGATTCAATGAATGGATTCCCTCTGAACTCAAGACCAATATAGGAAAAGTATAGTATTAAATAAGCAATCCATTGACAAAGAATCCTAAAAAAAAATGGCACGCAAACATTGAAATGTCACTTTGCATGATGCATACATTACATAGTCACCAATTATCGCTCTGTGGCTGCAAATGAGCAGGTTTTCTTTACTTATAGAGAAAATAAAAATAAAGATGCAAAATCATAATTTCCGAATTGAACTAAAGCTCAACTAGAAATCGGAACAGCACATAAGTAACTGATCAAATGTTTGAAACTTAAGCGACACAAATAGCTCGTGATCAATATAGCATAAGTCAGGTTCACCAAATGTAATTAGAGAAATTTTTTAGAATATTGTAAATAGCATAAAACCATTAGATCCCTAGTCAACAATAGAGCACAATGAAAACAAGAAGCAAAATAAGATGAAACAACATCACCTAGTCTTCAAGCCTCTATTGGTTGACCTCCATTGGCTTTCTCCAACTTGCTGAAAACTTGTATAATTGCCCTCAGAATTGAAGTGCAACTATAACCTATGCCAAAGACAAGCAAAATATTGAAGTAAAATGTATGCTCAAGTACTCAAAAGCTCTCAAGCATATTATGTATAACTCTTGTGTGTTGTTCAAAATGACTTGAAAGAGGGCCTTTTAAAGAATTCCAAGTTGAGAATGGATGGCCAGGATTAAAAGTTGGTGAAGCCCTAAGATCAAAGGTCAAGAATCAATGTCATAAGGAGGATTAGGGTTAGGGCAACATTAGGTCAAAGTTAGGGCAAGCCTTGAAATGAAGGGTTGGGATTTAATTGGAGATAATCAAATCAATGGTAAAGAATAATAGGTAGTTGAAATAATAGAAATTATTTAATTTATGGAGGAATGTTGACTTATGAATTAAATAATGGTTTAATTCATAAATGGGAATGAGATAAAAGACAATAAATAATTGTTTTAATTATTTATTTGGTGGATGGAAAGTGGCTGCTAAATAAATAAGTTTACCGGATTTTAAGGATAAATGACAATGTTATGGAGGCAATAAGGATTGATTAGTGACGATTTAACAAATAGATGCACTTATTTTATTTAAATAATCATGATGAAATGGATGATTAGATAATTGAATTATGTAAGAGAGAAGCATGGTCGCCATAGAAAGTAAGGCTTTGTGCTGAGGCTATTTTTATGTGTCTACATCTCAGAACATGCTTCAGGATGCGCTTCGCATTTCCTTTGTGTTGATGTTATGCCTCTACGGATTTGATATGTTGTTCAAGGTTGTTATTAGTTGCTATATCCAAAATTTGGGTTTTTGGATTGTTGTAGAGAGTGAGATATATTCACCAGTGTGTGAACTAGTTTTTTCAGTGGTATTTTCTGTGGTTTGGGAGAAATGTATTTGCTCTGCATTTCTCTGCATTTTCGTTTTAGGTTGTGCGGATCTAGGAAGTCTCTTACAATGTTTGTAACTTTCAAAATTCAAGGTTTCACTTGATTTGGTACAGTACAGTGTGTGTTTCATGCGTCAATGTGCATATAAGGTTAACCGGAAGTTTTGGGTTGAAGTATTTTTGTGATGCGAGTTTGGATGAAGTCTTTGTTGGATCTCAGGTGGTTCGTGCATTATTCCAGATCATGTCCAAGTGAATTTTGTTGTCCCAAAATTTTGGATTAATTTAAGGAAGAGTGTACTTAATGTTTTATGGTGTTTGCACAGGTATTGGATGACCTGGTGTTAACACTACATACAAAGCTTGTGAAAGCATGTTGAGGTGTGTTAGGATTAATTTGGGTCTTGACTAAGGATTTATATGGGTTGCCTTCATTCCTATACACTATAAAAATGTTTGGTTGCCGACCTAATTTTAAATTTTAAATGTAACGGATAGTTGTTGACCTTGGAGAAGGTTTTCAAGGTTGAGGATGATATAAATAAGAGTGGTGTTGTTGTAAGATGCAAGAGAGAGGCAAGACAGATGCGAGATAGATGCAAGTCATGAATGCGATGTGAATTGCAGAAGTATAGATGCAAATTTGAGAAGAGTAGTTCAAACTTCAAAGTATTGGACTTCTAAAAGTAGTGAGTTGAAGGTATCTGAAATCTTTCAAATAAGGCTGCAAAAGTGTTGGAGCAATTGTGGTGAATTCCTTGCTGTAGTGAGAAGTTGTTCTTTGTGTAACTTTTCTCTTCTATCTTCTTTGTTTCTTTTTGTGGTAGTGAGCCCTAGTTGTGAGCCTTTTTGGATAGTGCATCCTATTTTGGCAGTGATCCCTTGTACCGATTTTTCAATTACTTATATTGTTAGCTAATCCTCACCGTGTTTTTTCCCTCGTTGGGTTTTCCACATAAATCTGGTGTTCTCTTTTGTATGGTGTTGTTATTTGAATTTTTGTTATCTGCATTTCATGATTAATCACTTTAACAGAATAAGGGTTTAATGAATGCATGTGGATCTGATTACTATTGAGGGTTTTGATGTTTTAATTTGCTACATCCGATTCACCCCCCCTCTTAGTTGTCTTGTTCATTCAACAAAAAATAGTATATCATCCAAATAAATTATATCAAATTTATTAAGATTTGGCTTCAACACTCATACAATCCTTCTTTGAACTTGAATACAATGGTTCATTAATCATCCTCTATCATTTGGATTTAATGATAGACACTCTTCAATTCAATTTGTTAAATTATTTAATGTCACTCAAATAGTCCATTTATCATCTAAGGTCAAGCATAGCTAGGTGGAAGTGGGCAGAAATAGCAACAGAGGTCGACAGTTGAATGGTTATGGCTTCTTTATATTACTCAAAGAAATATTACAAGATATAATATAATTTTTTTTTCAACTATTCTTTCTAATACTCAAGATCACATTAGGCGCAAGAGTAGAGCATACTCAAATATTTACAGACTCGGACTCCAAAGACTTACTAAGACTCTAAGGCAACTACCCAATTAATGCTCACTATGCTTCACAAGCATAAGTATTTATAGGTCCAAAATGACCTGAAAAGAAGGTAAAAAGGAATCATATCGTCATTACTAGGTAAACTGATTACATAAAAAAGAGGTATATCGTACCAAAATTATGTATAATAAAGTTATGTCGGATGATAAGTAGTGTAACCATCATAACTCCCACTAGAACTAGTGTTAATAGATGGGCCCTGTGATTCTGAATCAACAATGTTGTATATATCATTCCAAGTTAATGGCTTCACTTGTCACAGATGTGGAATTTATGATGGATGTTCCAATATGCTTAGCACTTATCATAGACTAATCTTCAAAAAAAGTAAAATTCCCATTTTAATTGATTATTGATGATGATGATGATGGTGGTAACCATATCTTGTGTGAATGCATAATCAGGATTGATATGGTGGGGTCCAACATAACAAAAGAATTCTCTAATCTGATTAGAGAGTCTTGCTACACAAGTTATAACCCAATATAAATAAGGATGTCTGACAAAATTGATTAGTTGCAAATATTGTTTATTAGTTTCAATTTTGATAATAGTAGAATTCCCATAGTCATCTTTGTAATAATGAGGAGTGGTGATACAACCAAGATGTTTTAGACTTTTAGTATTAGTTGTTGCGGTCTACAAGTATTTTTTATTTACTCCTCTCATCATAATGTCTCTTTGAGCTAACCGGTTTAATCCTCTAAAAATACATCGGATTCTTTTTGCATATCAAAACATGGATAGTTTGGTTGGCCAAAGCTATAAGCTATCATAAAAGTCCCAACAAAGTTTATGTTGAGATGATCTGCAACTATATTTTCCTTCCCTGGAATATGTTGGGCTTCATAGTTGAACTGATTAAGATATGCTTGCCATCTAACATATTTACCTCATCCATCTTTCCTTCCATGATCTTTTTCTTTGAAAGTCATGAATCTATTGTAGTCAATTTTGATGATGAAATGCTTTACATGCATCATTTTTACACAAAATTTCTTAAGATATTTGATAACACCATAGATCTCTTTGTCTAAAGAAATTCATTTTTTAACATCATCAGGGAATACTCCATTAGCATATTCAAAAATATATTATTTTTCTTCTTTGATCAAACTAAGTATCCTCCCCATGCTACATCAAAAGAATTTGTATATAATATAAATTCATCGGTGTTGGGAACATAAAGAAGAGGGAGATTACTTGTCTTTTTTGTATCTTGTTTATAGCAGTGGTATGTTCTGGAGACCATTAGAACTTCTTCTTTGTTAGAAATTATTGCAGTGGTTCTCTTTCAAAACTTGCATTTGGATAAAAATTATTTACATAATTTAAGATTCCCAAGAAGGCTTGCAAAGTCATCTTATCGAAGGAAGTCTTACATTCTAAGACCTTATTCTTGATGTATGGCTAGACTTCCAACACACCATTATTGACAACCATTCCTAAAAACTTACAAGAGTTTTGACACCATTGAATTTTATTTAGGGATAAAACAATCCTAGAATTGAATGCTAACTTATAAAATGTCTCAAGATGACTTTTATGGTCATCAATTTTTTTGCTGAAAATAAGAATATCATCAATATATACAAAATAAATTCTTTGCATCCCCTTCATATGGAATCCATTCATTCTTGGAAATAAGTAGGAGTGATCATCAATCTGAATGGCATGATATTCCATTAATAATGGCCAAATGAACAATTGAAACCAATTTTGTACTAATCTTCTTCTTTGATTTTGATATAATAAAATCTTGATTTATAGTCAAACTAAGAAGACACTTTGGAGTTAGCAATTTTTTCTAATAGATACGATTTATCAGGAATTGGATATGGAAAAGGAAGTGTAATAACATTTAATTGCTTGTAATTGATAACAATTTTCTTCTTTCAGGTCTTTGTTGTCTAGAATGCTTATTAACCATAAATGCATAACAACATAAAGGAGACTAAGAGGGTTTAATATATTGAACCCTTTCTTGAGTTCCTCTATTGCTTGTTGCATATTTGTATAATCATGTGAAACAATAGGTATTTGTTTCCTTGGTTTAGCAAGGTTTCCTAGTTGCAATTTAATATCTATTATAGGCATCTCTTTTTCCCATTTTTTTGTTGATCTTTAGAGCATATATTATCAATGAGATCTTCCTTCAATTCTACTAATGGTTTTGAAGTATGAATCCTCGTTGTTGGATATTTTTGTTGCATAAATTAATCTCAGAGTATTGATCTTTTACCGATTAAGAGTGAATGTGATACTTGTATTTGTGCATCTATATGGAGTGTAAGATATCAATTAAATATCCTAGTAGAATGTCTACTAGCATCTGGTGTGTAGCAAATAAATCACATGAAAAACGGTATCCCTCTATAACAATTTTTTGTTGGTGTTTATATTTGTCACATACAAATTTATTTCCTTGAACATCAACATGTATATGCATTCATTTTTGGTAAGTTGTTCTCATTAATCAATAATGGGAGGTTTGCAAAAGGATAATGATGCACCAATGTCAATTTGAGCATCATAGTTTTTCCCATTTATTTTAACTATAATATATTGGGAATATTTCTACTTGAAAGGGATAAATTCGATGATCTAGTTTTAATTCTAGACTAGGATTTGGTAAAGTAGATAATACAACTTACTTAACATTAGTAGCTTTAGCAATATTTGGGATTTCTTTAGGGTTTTCTTCTGATATTTCTTGGATTTTAGTCGAGGAACAAGAGTACTATGGAATGTCAAAAATTTTTATTTATTTTTAATAAAATGGGGTAAAAACTTTATTGAATATCAAAAGAGAACATTACAGCCAAAACAAAGGGAACAAGCCCAAAACCAAAACAAGCACAAAAACAAAATCAACTATCTTCCAGTATCCTTTTATCCTCCTCAAGGAACCCATCCAAATCCTGACATAACTCAAGTGAAACTTGCACCCAATCCTCAATCTTCCAACCATTACCATGCTTAGAAGCCCATTTAGCCAAGCAGTCAACAACCCGATTCCACTCCCTCAGGATATGAACAAAAGAAACCGCCTCCATCCTGGAACTAACCTGAAGAATCCACTGAACAACCGAAGCTAACTGCCAATTAATATCAGACGTCTTTCTTTCATTCAATAGATTAACCAAGATATGTGAATCAACTTCACAAATAACCTTATGTCAACCCAAAGCAAGGGCCCGCTCCACAGCATAAAGAATTTCCAAGCCCTCCATGAGATTAACAATCTTCTCCCCCTCATGAATAGAGAAAATAAATATCACTGAACCCCCTGAATCCCTGCCGACCCCACCAATCCCAGCAGGCCCAGGATTTCCTCTAGAAGATCCATCAGTATTGATCTTCAAAACTCCAACCGGAGGAGGTAACCACCTACCCAGTCATTGCACTCTCATGTTCCCTTGCCTACATCTCCTGGAACCACCAGAAGAAGAATGTATCCCCTACAGTCCCAATCTATCCACCAACTCAACATCCCCTTTCCCTAGGGGGAAAAACACTTCACTATTGGCCTCAACTGACTCCTGTATCATAACTAATATACGCATTCACACCTGCTGACCCACCAATTTCACACCGCGGAATATTCTGCGATTCCGCTCTAGCCAAATCTGCCAAAGAAGAAAAGTAGGTCCAACATACCAAACTTCCTACAAAAAGGAGGCCATCGAAGGGGGTCTTCCCATACTATCCCAGAATTCCACCAAAGAGGAAGCATGAACACAAGGATGCTTCCAAACCTCCCACCACCAATGCCAAAACTGCACAACAAAGGGGCAATGGAAGAACAAGTGTGAGGAATCCTCTTCCTCTATCCCATAGAGCACACAAACCGAAGGCCCCTGGAAACCACGCTTACGAATGTTATCCCAGGTCAAGCAACTATTCCACGCTAAAGTCCATACAAAGCAATTGCATTTTGGCCATGATAGCTTACTCCACACCCTCTTCCACCAAGGAACCTCCACCCTAACCAACTTCTGAGCTAATAACACCTGATAGCCACAAGCAATAGAGTAAATCCCCTTAGGATTGTGTGCCCAAGAAATAATATCCTCTTCCAATAGAGAGCTATAGCGCCTACTGCAAAGAATCATGTTAAGCTCAGCACTGCCTTCCTCATCACCCAAATCCGGCCACTGAGTGGGATCCTTTCAACAAGCCCTCTCCAACTAACCATAAAAAGAGAAGGACTTGAAATCACTCACCCTAGACCAACCAGCCGCAAGAAATCTCTGGTTTAAAGGAAGCAGGTGAGGAAACTGGGAGATAAGCAGAAGGAAACCATCCCAAGAATCCAACCAAAAAAGAGCTTTTGAACCCCGTTTGCAGATCCAAAATAAACCTTCCTTGATGAGCTTCACACCCTTCTGAAGAGTACTCCAAATCACTGAACCTTTCCCCCCAAGAGGGTACCTAAGGAGATCATGCCGAGGGACACCAAGGAAATACTTATGAGATAATATCTTGGCCCACAACTGATCCTGCTCCACACACCATCTCCAGAAAAGCTTAGCAGCCACAGCCTCACCGAACAAAGTTGACTGTCGTAGACCTAGACCACCATATTGCTTTGGACTACACACATCTTCCCACTTGACTAGGCTCCACTTGGAGGATGACAAGCATTCAGCCCATAAAAACTACCTTTCAAGAGAATCCAACTCCTTCAAAAACCCTACCAGAGCCACCTGAAGCATACATTTGTAAGTAGGGAGTGCTTGCACAACTGACTTAAGAAGTTGAACCCACCTAGCAAAAGACAACCATCTATGAGTCCAATGATTGAATTTCACCCGGAACTTATCAATAATATTTTTCCAAGAACCCTTGGGAATCCAGCCTATAGAAATTGGAATGCCCAAATACGTAAAAGGGAGAACCCCTATCTGAAACCGCAATATATTAGCAATTCTTCTCTGAATGGAGGAGGGCGTATTGAAGAAGAAGATGGAAGATTTATCCTCATTAATCAATTGTCCTGATGCCACAAGGTAAACATCCAACAAATGCCTCAGAAAAGTAGCTTCCCTGACAGTAGCCATCCCCATCAAGGTAGTATCATCAACAAACTGCAAATGAGATTGCGGAGGAAAATCTCCACCCTAGTGCCAACCCTGAATGATACCTAACCCAACATTTCCTTTCAACAGACACCCAAGACCTTCAGCAAGAAGAAGAAATAGGTATAGGGAGATAGGGTCCCCTTGGCACAGACCCCTAGAAGCCCCAAAAAGTTCATAATGATCTCCATTTATCAGTACTGAGAAGGATACTAACGTAACACAACTCATGACCCATTGGATCCATTCTTCACAAAAACCAAAAGCAACAAGGATCTTTCGCAGGAAGGACCATCTAACCCTGGCATAGGCCTTAGCCATATCCAGCTTAATGAACATTGTCTTCTCATGGGAACTAGCCATGGAGTGGATGGTCTCTGTAGCAATAACAACCCCGTCCAAAATCTGTCGACCTGCGACAAAGCCACTCTGTTCCTCTGAAATCAGCACTTTAAGCCACTTCTTCAATCTCTCAGCCATTAACTTAGAAATAATTTTATATACCACATTGCAAAGGGAAATAGGCCTAAATTGTGTTAACCTATCTGCCCCTTCACACTTGGAAATAAGAGCAATGAAATTGGAATTAAGAGCACACAACATCTACTTGTTCCTCTGCCTGAACAACCACCAGAAGATCCAACTTTATGATATCCCAGAAATCTTGAAAGAACTCTATTGGGAAACCATCAGGTCCAGGAGCCTTTCCTCGCTTAATTTGAAACACAATCTCCTCCATCTCCTCTAGAGAAATCTCCCTCATCAGATACTCATTCGCCTCCCTGGGAACCAACTGAGGGATACAAGAAAGAACTTGTTCCTCCTCGACTAAACCCCCTTGAAAATCCTCTTTGAATAGAGTAGAAAAATACTGTGATGCCTGAACTGCGATTTCTTGAAATGAGACAACATGATCCCCCCTGCCATTAACCAGCACAGAGATGGAATTTCCATGCCTCCTAGCCTTCACAAAATTAAAGAAAAAGGCAGTATTTTTGTCCCCTTCCTGCAGCCATTCGACACGTGCCTTTTGCTTCCAATAAACCTCTTCCTGTAATTCACATTCCTCCACCACCTTCAGAGTCCTAGCCTCTTCTTTTAGAAGATCCTCAGAAACCCCATTATCCCGAATCTATCTCATAATATTATTTAACTCTTCCTGAGCAACGGCCTTATCATGAAAAATATTACCAAAACATCGTCGATTCCACCTTTTAAGTTGATACTTGACGAACTAAAGAAGCCTGGAAAAGGTATACATTGCAGTACCAAAAGCAGGTCTACCTATCCTCCACCACACATCCACTTGGTCATAAAGAGTAGGATCCTGTAACCACATAAGCTGGAATTTGAAGGAAGGAGAATGAGACACCCAAGCCGAGATGATACTAAGATTGATAGGTCAATGGTCTAAACCCCTCCAATCCAAAATTTTAGAGGAAGTAGACCACAAGTCACCAACCCAATAACAGGAGACCAAGAACCGATCCAGCCTCTCAGCAACACAGTCCTCACCAGTCCTCCTATTATTCCAAGTAAAATGACCATTACTAGGTTGAACATCAATAAGATTTAGATCAACAATGCTATCCCTCAGAAGCAACGCAAAAAGATCCAATCTAGCAATTCCACCCCTTTTCTTAGACAACTCCACAATAGCGTTGAAATCCCCAGCCAAAATCCATGGGTGAAGAGGAGCTAGGCTGCGAACAAAACGAAGGTGGGACCACAGAAGCTGCTTACCCTAATAATCAACAGGCACATACACATTAGAGAGGAGAATACACTCTCCTATCACGAAGCATGAGGCCACCAATGAAATAGAAGATCTAGAAGACATCCACCAGAGAGGGAAAATCCTCCGGGGGTTCCATAAGCAAGCCACCCCCTCGGACGTACCGTGAGCTCCAACACACTGACACTCACAAAACGTCCACAATTTAGGTACCATATTCAACATACTCTCCACATATAATTTAGTTTCCTGAAGAAAAAGAATATCCAGAGATTGATTCCTAACCAAATCACGAACAAATTTTTGTCGAGGGCCACTGTTCAAGCCCCTAACATTCCAAGATAGAACAATCATTTTTGGGTACACAAGAAGTGTGAATCCAGGGTCTTGACTGCCCCTGACTCCACCAGAGTTTCCCCAGTTGATTTAATCTTTTCCATATCCTTTTTTCTACCCAGCTTGGGATTCTTCTCACCAACCCCTTTCTTTGGGTCCTTTTGCAGAATACCCATGTGAGAAGAGGACAAAGAGCTCTTTCCAACTTCCGCACCAATCTTTATGGGAAAAGGAGAACCCTCTCCCCCATTCTTCAAAACTCCAATAATAGGATCCGGCCCAACCTGGACAATCAACTATTGATCCATGTCCGTCTGCCCAACACCCATATCTTGCATAACCTACATAGCCTTTGTAGGAGGCCCATCCTTTCCTGAACCCAAAGTTCCCTGATCCAAGTTCATCAAACCCGGATTCACTTCTTGTTGACTAAGATCATCCAACACCTCAAACCTGTTAAAGGTATCATCATCCTGCTTCTCACCCAGAGTCCTCTTCTGCCCTTGATTTCTATTACGAGTTTTGACAGGGATATATCCATCCTCCCCAGTACCATCACCCAGAATAGGCCCCTTCCCCTTATCAACCCTAGGTGGATTGCGAGGAGTTTGGGCAGATTGGGTCACCACCGGCTTAGCCCTAGGGCATCTGCGCTGCAAGTGTCCATATTCATGACAAAGTCGATACCTAAAAGGTAGAGTTTCATAATCTAACTGTTGCACCCATGTATATGATCCTGCACTCACTTGCACAAAATCCGGTAATGGCATGCTTAAATCAATTTCTACACAGATACGGGCAAAAGTCGTTACCTTTTTAAACTATGTTTTTTGTGATGATCCAACTGGTTTACCAAGCATTGAAGCCACCAAAATCAAAACATCCTCACGCCAACATTCGACTAGAAACCACGGCAGTCGAACCCAAATTGGAACCCTATTCGGGAGCTCCTCAGTCGGATTGAAGCCTGCATGCCACGGCTTCATAAACAAACCCACTTGGTTATAGAAGTAGGGACCTCCCTCGAAAATCCTATTCCGATCAGCCATGCAATCAAAGGAGACCATAAAGTAGTTATTCACCAGGAGTCTAATCTCCATCTCTCCTTCCGGTAGCCAGGTCCTCTAAGCCCAAGATTCCAAAAATTGCAATGAGACTCTTAAACCCATAAACTTGCAATAAAAGGAGTGTTTTGAATAATATTCAATATCATCCGCCAGCAACTCCATCAGGATAACCAATTTCGGTCTCTCTTTACATATTTCCAAGCAACCATTAATCTTCATAATCTTAGATGCCCCAGATGACCCAAAGCCATTCTTCTCTTGATCCAACGTAAACAAATTATTATCGAAAACCTTCGCACCCTGTGTCAGAGATTTTGAACCAGTGTTGATCGGTAACCATCTCAAGCTAACCCTGAGCGATTCCCCTGTTACGAACCCAAAATGAGACCTTGGTAGGCATGCAATCCCCGCATATAGAGAGCAAAGGAAAAATTCCACATGAGGTTTACCATGATAATTCTCCTGGCTCCACCACCAAAACTCACCAAAAGTTTTAGCTTCAAAAGAAAGTGCCCTGGCCACCAACGTAAGATAACACACGTACTCTTGTAGAGAATGGTTGCGCCCCGCAGCACTGGGGCCTCTCACACACCCTGCAAAAAATCAGCCTTTATATCGTGAGGCCTGCAAGCTTTCATCAGTTCAACAAGCTGGAAGACACCAAGCTTCACTGCCGCCGCCACCACTACAGGACAAAATGGCCTTAATGTAAAGGTAAACACCCACCACTGCAAAATCAAGGACAGCCACATGGGCGAAGGTAGACACAAATACGAGAGCACCCGAATCTAAAGAAGATCCCCCCCTCGCCGCAGACCAACAAGTAAACGCCAAGAATGAAGATTCCCTAGCTCTGACCAACAGCTCGAGAATGCCATCCCTCATCTTCTTTGATAATTCATCAATTATCCTTCTCTAAAAAAAAAGCTACATTTATATCAAAATAAAAAAATCAATATAAACAGCATCATCAACAACCAACTTAACTTTGTTATAAGAAATTTGATGGAAGACAAAAAATCTCTATATTAGAATTCTATCATATATTTTGAACCTTATAATTACATCAAATATATCCACAATGAAAGATAAATTCTTTAACTATTGATCTCAATCTTTTAATACAATAGCTTTACTCTCCAAAACACCTACATTTAAATATTAAAAAATTGCTAAGAAAAATAAACTTTAACATGATTTTAACTCAACTATTTCCATCATAACCTTGTCATACTCATAACACAATCATGGTATGGGTAGAATGCACAAAAAAAAATTCCAACCTCATACATAAATCTAAGTACTCCAAAAGTTATGTAAAATACATCGTTTAAATATTAAAAAAATATTAAGCAAAATAAAAATCAATTACAACTAACTTACATTGCTAATTAGAAATTTGATGAATATTAAGAATCACTACTTATAATTATATCTTAGATGTCACCTTAAAAATTATATAAAAATTATCCATAATGAAAGTTAAATTCTATCACCATTGATCTCAATCCCTTGAATACAATAGCTTTATTCTCTAAAGCACTTCTATTTATTTATTAAAAAATTGCTAAGAAAAATAAGTTGTAACCTTATTTTACTTTAGAAATGGTGGATGCATTTCCATCATAACCTCATCATACTGATAACACAATCATGGTCTAGGTAGAATACAAAAATTGTTGTTTCCAACCTCGTAAGAAGATAAAAAAATTGAATGGAAAGTGGGATCTAAAAAACATTTTTTTAAATACTTCTCTATTGAGTCATCAACCTTTGCTAACACATGTCAAAAAAATTGGAACTTTGTAGCTTGGACCATAGCCAACTAGATGGATTTCTTGGTGGAATAGAGCCATATTAACACTTAGGATCTTAGGATACTAATCATTATAAAACTATAAAATAAATAAAATGAGAATAATACAATCATAGATTTTACACATTACACAAGATATACACTGGGAAAACCCTTTTAGATAAAAAAAACCCCTTAAACCATCATTTTATTAAAAAATTATAAAAAAATGTCTATTATAAAATAATAGACTAAACTTGTGGGCACTCCTCTACATACTTCCACATGGCTAATAATACCTCATGTTCAGAGTGATATAATTCACCATAAATCTACAAATTCATACACTCTCAAATGAAATAAAACCTTCTTAAATATAGGAGAAAGGGTGGGAAAATACATGAAGGGGTTTTATTCACACCTATTCAACAATAGCCATTGATAAATTGATAATCTAATAGTTATTAGACTATTTATTTTTAAATGGGATATGCTTAATAAAGCATATAATATCTAAGATTTTTATAACCTTATATTATAAAAAATATAAAAAATTTATAAAGGTAATGACCCAAGTAGTAACATTATGTTCTAACAAGCCATCTGGCACATGTCTTGTTGTCTTTACATCTATGGGTGACAACTGGTAGCTTTTTGGTGATGTGCACACAAATCCACAACCTCATAGCTTTGTAGGGATACAATAGCTCTTGAAATTGAACCCTTTTTCTGCTTCTTTATACGTTAGGGTGGTGGAGCTTCGACATCAGAAGTAGATTTCTAATAACCATTATACTAGAGGAACTCAAATCAAAGTCAATTTACACTAGCTTAAGGTTGATGATATAGCATCTAAAAATTTATTCCAATCCATCAAATCTCATCATAATTCTCATGGTACCAAACAAATCATGGATTAGAAAATTATCCTCAAAGATATTCTAGACATTCTCCAAGATTTTTTTAAATAGTACGAGCAAGTTTTCATTTCCCAAGAAAATTCTCCTAAAAGAGACCAAGTCCTTTAGGAATTCCTCCATTTCATTCCCTATTGAATTTCCTCCTTGCAACAAGCCTTCCATGATCAATTTATCTCTATTTATGATCTTAAGGAGGCTATTCACACTATGGTTAGTGACAAGGCTCCTAGTTGTGATGGATTTCTTTGTGGTTTTTGCAAGGCTCTTTTGGATTGTGTGGTAAGGTTTGCATAGTTTTATATTGAATCCTACCATTCCAAGTTGTTAGGAAATTTATTAATAAATAAAAATATCAAATTCATACCTAAAATTGAAGATCTGAAGAATATTTGTAATTGGAAGCCCATCATCTTTCTCTGTCTCATATAAGACAATTTTGCAAGCATTCACCTTTAAGGTGTACCATGTCTTTCCTTAAATTGTGAATCTTGAGAAAATTGGATTCATTGAATCTAGGTATATTTTAGATAATATTATTGTAGTTTGAAAAGGTATGGAATGAGCTAGGAATTCTAAATAGAAAGCTCTATTCCTTAAATTTGACATTTCCAAGGCATATGATCACATTGAATGGCCCTTTATTTTGGCCATACTTCGAGCTCTAGATTTTGGGCCTCAATTCATTCTTGGTCTATTACCATGCTTTTTACTAATGCCTTGTCTTGTATTACCATTAATGGCCAATGCCTTTGTGATTTTTAGTTCTATTCATCAAGGTTATCCATTGACTTGAGCCCTATATGTGCTTTTTGCTAAAGGATTTGGTTACCTCATGGATGATTTTATGTCTCAAGGGTTTGTCAAGTGTATTGATTTACCTAACTCAACTCAACTTTTTAATGGTCATTGTATGGATTATTTGTTCCTCACTCTCCTATAAAAGGAGTAAAATATCAAATAGATGCTCAAGCTCCTTTATATTTCTTGAAAAACTTCTAGTTCTACCATTTAGCAGCATAAGACTCAATGTTATAGAAATATTTCCTCCCCATGCCTTCCTAGATAAACTCCTATGGTTTGAAATGGATTGTTCATGGAGAATTTTTTTAGATTTTTGGGCATCCCTTTTGTCTCTCTAGCTTCACAAGTATCCCTCTTACAAGTTGTGCTTACCAAAATTGAAAAAAATGGCATATAATGGATCACAAACCCTCTTTTTGGCAAGTAAATTTACATTTTTCTCCAAGATTATTGTGGCCACAATATTGTATATTATTCCTCATTTTGGGATCCTTATAAATCCTCTTCCATGAAGTTGGAAAAAATAATACATGATTTTCTTTGGGCTTCCTCATAATAGCACAAGGGATTTCATAAGGTGGCCTAGAAGTTTTTTTCCTCCCTCAGGACTCTAGGGGATTTTCTCTTTGCACTAATTTAATGTTTTATTCCCTTCAAGGTGACAAAGCCTAACAATTCATTATTTGGCATTGCATTACCTCTAGCCATTCTTCTAGATAACTTGCTTAGAACATAATTGGATTTCAAAGCTCTCTCACCATGAAAGATGAGGTGTAGATTCAAGATACTTTTATGATGAAAATTATTTGGAGAGATTGGGAAGACATGAACCCTTGGCTCTTCTATAATGGTTCTAAATTATACAATGGGGTCCTAATCAACCAATAAAATATCTGGTCATCACCATCTTGCAAGGCCAAGATTTCCCCTAGCAAGGTTTCCATGGGTGTGTGCCTTGATATTTCATGAAAATAGATTCAAACTATGTTATACCTCTTCTCCAAAGCCTTAGTGAGTCTCTTAACATAGAATAAAGTTAAAGAAAAGTATCACCTCTCTAGTTAGGATCATGAAGCTTTTGATACAGTCATGGGGTATGTTTGGTTGATATAGTTCACAAAATTATATCAATTCTTCAAGGCCCTAGTGGAAAAATTGGAAGTAGGATCCAAAAACCACCTTCCAAAATAATAAAAAAAATCATGGATATCATTAGCTCTCTCTATACTTTCTCGTGGTTCCTATGTTAAATTAGTGATGAAATCTACAATCGTTGGTCTTAATTTAGAAACACATATTTCATACCATCTAGTCAATTATTCTAGAACCCTGCTTTGTCTAGTGTATTTTTTCCAAGGCCTTCTCGTGGACTCCAAGTTACTTCATTTTGGTGTTCCCAAAACCCATTTCCCCTTTTTATGGGTATTCAAAGTCTTTTAAACATATTTTTTGGTTATATCCCAAATCCCAAGATTTTTGGACTTGGATTCATGACTTCTTTAAGCCCTTCAAACCAAAACCATTTTCATGACATGGTTTTTTTAGGGGATTGGCCTCACATACCTCACAAATTCACTAAGGGATACATACTTACAAAACATAATTTCTAAAAGACTTCATTTGGTCCCTCAAAAGGTAAAGAAAAAGTATTTTTTATCAGCATTTTGATAGGTATGGATGAGACTCCATTATGGGTATGATTCAAGACTAGAGGTGTTCTATCCAAGGGCGTTCAATGGAATCCCTCAAGGCTTAAATCATTATTTTTCTAAAAAATATCCAACTTCAGGAAAAAATCAAGATGTCCCAAGTTTGGGACCCATTATTGTGGAATGACCTGGATGTGAAGACAATGTTCCTTCATGGTAACCTGGAGGAAAAATACATATGTCACATCTAGAGCATTTTGTGGTTAAAGGTAAAAAAATATGATATGCAAGTTAAAAAGGTATTTGTATGGTTTAAAGACATCTTCTGGAATGTGGTACCAAAAAATTGGCACCTATGTGTTTTCTTTGGTATTTTAAGATTTAAATCTGACCATTGTGCGTATTTCAAATCTAATAATGATCGCATTCTCATAAGTGAGTTGTACATAGATGATATGTTATTTTTTGGGAATGGTAAAAGTATGATTTCAAATTTGAAGTCTCAATTGTCAGCACAATTTGAAATGAAGGATTCAAGTGCAACGAGGTATATTATGGGGATGGAGATCAAAAGAGATAGAGCTAACATAAAGCTTTGGTTAAGCCAGAGTAATTATGTGAACTCAGTGTTGGAGAGATTCAGCATGACATTTGCAAAAAGTTAAATGTTCCTGTGTTGCAAGGGATGAAGATTTATTTGGAGGATTATCCAAAATCTCCTACTGAGAGGGAGGACATGACTAGATTACCATATGCGAGTGTTGTTGGCAGTATTATGTATGTTATGGTCTACATGAGGCCAGACATTTCCTAAGCAGTGGAGTCCTTAGTTGGTATATGGATAATCTGGGATAGGTATGTTGGGATATGGTGAAGAGAGTGTATAGGTATTTGTGGGGTACTTTTGAGTATTCTTTATGTTTTTATGGTTATCCTATTGGACCTCAGCATTCAATCAATATTCATGGATATGTGGATTTAGATTGGGCAAGTGACATTGATAGCAAAAGATCTACCAGTGGATATGTTTTCACGATGTTTGGTGGTGCTATAAGTTGGATGAGTAAGCAAAACACTATAGTCACTTTGTCCACTACAAAAGAAAAGTACACGGAAACTGCTCATGCTAGTAAGGAATTCATTTGGCTTAAATGGTTGTGTTCTAATATTGGTCTTGATGCAAGGAAGATTACTATTTTTTGTTACAATCAGAGAGTCATTTTTTTAGCAAAGAATCCTACTTTCCATGCCAAAACAAAGCACATTGATGTTCAATTTCATTTTGTTCGTGATATGGTAGATGGAAAGGTGAAGTTATATAAATTTAACACTTTGGCGAATCTTGTAGATGCACTAACAAAGCCAATGAGCACAAATAAATTCAAATGGTGTTCCAATTCCATGGGCCTTGGGTCCTTGAGCAGTTGGTCTTCGACAAGTGGGAGAATGATGGGATTAAGGTGTCTCAACCTTTGAGTCCTATTATTAATTTATTGATTATTAGGTGCATATTATTTTATCCTAATTTATTAAACTTTCTAAGATGTTATTCACTTTGTGGCTCCTATTATTGAGATGGCATCCAACATGGTAGGTTATGAGATTTGGAAAGATCCCATTCTTTTAGGAAATTGGTGCCCACTCTAGGAGGTCCATTTTCTTAGGACCTAATGATGTCACATATTTCCATATTGGTGAGAAATTTTTTTGGCAACTTCCTATGTTGACTTGAGAGTCTCGGCTAACAGTTTCTATATCAAAGCTGAAGAGGAATAAAGCATATTTTAGCTTTATATGTTCTAGACACCCAGGATATAGATAAGATTTGAATTTGATATGGATAAGTTGTATTTCTTGGATATAGATGCCCAAGATGAGGATAAGGTTGTTTTTAGATTAGTAGGTTGAGTTTAAGCTCATGCATGTTGATCTTTTACAAATATTGGATTTGCAAAAGATTGAGAATGCTTTTTTGGGTGCCTATCTTGCTCATATATATATTCTTACTATGTTGGCTTATTTTATATGACAACTTAATTATTTCTTGAGCTACCGTTATGTTGGAATTATTTCAAATTCTAAATATAGTTTGACAATTCCTGAAGATCATAAGCTTTTTTATTGTATTGTAATCATTATTTACTAAACAATACAATTGAGTTGGGTGTTTGGAGTGTGGGTTTTTTCTTGAATGGATTTTCCCATGTAAAATATGTGTTATATGGTTTACATGTTTTATCTATTTAATTAAATTAAATTTTAATGTGCATATTTTTCTTTTGTAATAGTTACAGAGTTTGAATAATTATTTGCAACCCTCTCCTATGTTAGATTGGTGTAGGGAGTTTTTTTCAAATACCCAGATTCTTTTCACTCCATAAGTTTTATAAGAAGTGATTTGATGGGGGGGTATGTGCAATTTTCATTTCTATGAAAGTTATGCAAAGTGAAAATGTACTCCCTAGTCAAATTTATATTGATTGTGCATGGTTAAGGGATGTTGGTGCAATGCATGCAAATTAGAAGACTAAGTCTAAATTCATAGGACTTTTCAAGGTGTGGAATTAGATTATATTTTATGATTTGCATGCAAATTGTAATCTACAATTCAACTCTACAATATTACTCATGTTAACTTAATGAGATGATGAGATTTAAGGGCATGCTTGTACTTTGTAATTTGCATGAAAACCACAATGTACACTTACACTCCATACTCTTACATAGGTGTTTTGGGATTATATAGGGTGAAATTACAAGCTTAAATTTACACACAGATATATTATTGCGTCTCAAATAAGAAACTCCAATAACATAGAAAAATGTGGTGTTGTGGGATACAAATGCAAGTATGTAATAGCATAAAAATAGACATTGGAGGTTTTATTCAATTCTTAGAAAGAGCATGGAGGTGGAATGAACATTTGCAATGTCAAAATATGCAAACCAATTCTACAATTGAACCTTATTTCTACTTTGTAGCTACAAGTTGTACATGAGAATTTGCAAGACATGCAAAGTGAAAACAAATTCCATAACTCTACCAAATAAGATACTATATACTAACGCTTGCAAACATTACCATAGATCCTTCAAACATAAAAATTTGACTCTAAGGGGGTAATTAGAAGCAAGACACAAGAAATGAAGCACAAAACTTTTTTAATTGTCGCCCATTAATTAGAAATATCATATTGGGTATCAACAAAAACCCAAATAAAAATTGCAAGGACTACCTTTAAATCATGGAAATGCATCTTTTTGGGGGAGGGGTGGGGGGCATAGCCAATGGAACTAACTCACAAAATAAAAAAAAGGTTTCAAAATAGGGGTTACTTATTTTCATTAGGTAAAATAGGGTGTGTTGTGTAAGCAACATGACATATAAAAAAAATCTTGGCCCAATGTATCTAACATTAGGAAATCCATCTTAGCATGGATGAGAGGTGAAAATTCATTGATATATTTGAGGACTTGAAGATGCTTTAACATTTCCTCGTATAGGACTACAAACTAGTCATGGAATTCATTGGTGTAAGATTACATAGTTCAATTTATTCATCGATGCAATTAAAATTTCATGTACTTATCCTCATAGTGCTTAAGGAGGTAGTACTTTTCCTAGAAAGCATTAAAAAAGGAACTCCATGTTTTGATTATATTTCACTTTCTCTCACATTGTGCATAGGCTTTTTGCCACTAGTGAAGTACCATGATAGATATTTTTGTGTTATGAATGAAATCTTCTCAATTTCACTAAGTTTGTTAATGAAGAAGTATGATTTGATTTGTCAAATCTAGTTATCTAGTTCTATGGCATCATTTTTACCTTCAAAGAATGAAATTTCAAGGTTGAATTGTACCTTGGAAAGATTGTGATAATGCATAGGAGATTGTTGTTCAAGATGTGGTGTCATAGGTCCACAATGAGACATGAAACCATAAAACCATCTAAAAAGCTTCAAGCGTTGTGTTTCTAGGGTTGCATTGACTAGTTTCACAAATTTCTTCGATTATTGTTTGTCCTTAGTGTTTGTAAAGATGCTCAAATTTTGAAGTGAGTGCAATTCTTTAGCTAGGGTTGTCAGCCTATTTGAATGGGCGTGAAAATAAAAAATAAAGTTTTGATACTTGTGATCCAAACCCTAGGAGGATCAAATGATAAACATTTTGATTAGCATATTAATCGAATGAGTTTGTGGAATGCACATAAAAAACTCTAGATTAGCATACTAATGCACACACAAGATATGTGGAAGATTTTCTAATGCAATTGTATTGATTGAAAGAAGATATATACATTACATGTGTACTATTTTGTTGGTAGGAATTTCTCTACCTGTACCTTGTACAAGATAACTATTTATGAAAAAGGGTCACCAACTAGGCCTTCAAAAATATGTTAATAGATGTCATGCACATATGGTGTGCTTT